>JAJIBD010028755.1:0-48945 GCA_021461705.1 Cryptotis parvus
GTAAAAAATGAATTTGGACCTGTGTCTAACACCATGCACAAAAAATCAGATCAAAATGGATTAGAGATCTGAAAATCAGACTTGAATCCATAAAGTACATTGAAGAAAATATAGGAAAAACCCTCCATGACATTGAAGCTAAAGGCATCTTCAAAGGTGAAACATCACTAACAAAGCAACTAGAAGAAAAGATAAACATATGGGACTACATGAGACTAAAAAGCTTCTGCACCTCAAAGAAACAGTGACTAAGATACAAAAGCAGTCCACAGAATGGGAAAGAATATTCACCCAATACCCATCTGATAAGGGGTTAATATCCAGGATATATCAGGCACTGGTAGAACTTTACAAGAAGAAAACAAACAACCCCATCAAAAAATGGGGAGAAGAAATGAACAGAAACTTCAGCAAGGAAGAAATTCGAATGGCAAAAAACATATGAAAAAATGCTCATCATCACTAATCATCAGAGAGATGCAAATCAAAGCAACAATGAGATACCACTTTACACCACAGAGACTGCCACATATTGAAAAGAGCAAGAACAACAAGTGCTGAGCGTGGATGTGGGGAAAAGGGGACACTCATCCATTGTTGAGTGGGAATGCCGGCTGGTAGAGCCTTTCTGGAAAACAATATGGACTTTCCTCCAAAGACTAGAAATTGAACTCCCATTTGACCCAGCCATACCACTCCTGGGAATGTACTCTGGGAAACCAAAAATACGCCAGCGGAAACACCATCCCTACTTTTATGTTCATAGCAGCATTATTCACAATAGCCAGAATCTGGAAGCAACCAGAGTGCCCGAAAATCGATGACTGGATAAAGAAGCTTTTGGTACATCTACACAATGGAATACTATGCAGCTGTTAGGAAAAATGAAGTTATAAAATTTGCCTATAAATGGATGGACATGGAGAAGATTATGTTGAGTGAAATTAGCCAGAAGGAGAGAGACAGACACAGAATGACTGCATTTATCTGCATAACATAAATATATATGTACATATTAAGATACCAATATCCAAGGTCAAGTGAAACATATATCAGCAGGTCTTGTCAAAGGTGGAAATTATCACAAACGTGTGGGAGTCAGAGGCTAGGTAAGACAGAAAATGGAACAGTGTGCTAATAATTGTCGGGGTACTAATGCCAACCTAGAACTGAGCATTAAATAGAGGCAAAAATATACACATGACAACCCTTTAATGTATGTTCTGTAATCCATAGTCTGGAGGGGAAGGAAAAGAGAAAGAGAGAAAGCGAAAAGAAATAAAGAACCTGCCATAGAGAAGGGCTGGGGGGGGTGGGAGGAACCGGGGGACATTGGTGGTGGGAGATGGGCACTGGTGGCTGGATGGGTGCTGGAACACTGTATGACCAAAACCCAAATATGAACTTTTTAATTGTCTATCTTTGTAATGTAAAAATAAAAAAATTTAAAAAAACTAATTTTTGTCTTTACATTTCTAAATCTAAACATAGCAACTGAATAATATGGTATAAGTCCAATAGTCTTCTAGTTTAAGATATTTAAAAAAACAGGATATGAGACTACATTAATTATGAAGTAAGCAGCATTATTCACTAAAATACAAAGCAATAATAACTGGAGAACTGTTGAGTTCATATGTGATTTTATTTCTGATATGTTTATACCATTTGCTCTGATTTTTAGAGCCAGTTGACTCCATACAGGTGGGTCAGATGCTTTCCAAATTATCATTCAAAATAAAACTTTCTACCTCAAACCAGTTTCTCTTGTATTCCTGATCTCAATAAATTATTTTTCTAAAGGTATTTAAATCTGATAGTTTATTACTTTTGCATTTATTTTTTTCTACTTGCAATGCTGCTATTTATTTTATGTACTCTCTTATTCCATCCTTAGTTGTCTTGGTATATGACATCATGTGCTTCCCAAAGTTCACAAAATATTATTTTATAATAATTGAATTATAAACTGATTCTAAATTATATTGTCTAGCTTAATTCAGTCTACCCTTGTTCTAGAAAAGTCTCTTCAATTCATAATTCTGGATTAGGCACCCTATATATATCTATATTTCCCCAAGCATCCTCCCTAGCCTATTTATAGAATTCATGACAGATTATAGTAATTATCAATGTAATTGATTCTTGTCATCAAAGTTCTTTATGAGTGCTCTTGGACTAAATTTATCCCGGCACAATGACTGGCACATATGAGAAGTCCAATAAATTTGATAAATGAACAATAATTTAGACTTCGGGGAACTACAATTATTTTTAGACAAAGCTATTCAACCTAAGGAACTACAGACTCCCCAAAGTTCTCAGTATGGAAGTAAAGCCAAGTGTGATAGTCTAGGGACATAATTTTGGTTTCTTCTATAAACCATCATAATTTGAGAATTATAATAGAGCACAAAACTATTGATGTCTATTAAAACCAACCATTTTGTAGTATCAAGGCAAATTTTGCTGTTATCTTCTCTGAATACATTTGTTTGTTTAATTTTTATTTGGGGTCCCACACCCAATCATGCTCAGGAGCCTAACACGGCTCTATTACCTCTAATTTGGAGGTCCCCATAGGCAGTGCTTAGGCAACCGTCCTATATGCAAAACACTCACTCAGCCCATTGAGCTCTTATTCTAGCATTGAATACGTTTCTATCCCATCATATATCTGATATATGTTTATACATTATACATGTGTTACATCTGTTTTTCTGCAGAGCTAGAGGTAGTTGAAAGAGAAAGGTGTTTATGAGCGAATAGCCTGGGAAAGCAGAGGTGATAGAAGAGAGCTTGGCAGTGTCTTCAGAAAAAGTTACATACAAGAGAAGATCTTACTGGAGTGAATATAATGTGCATGTGATGACCATAGGTACATGAAACAATCTGCTCTGAATGGTGCTGGAAGTAGCTTTGTGGAAGAATTTTACATGCTTCTTCAAGATCCCATGTTTACAGGAGAAATGACCAAGTTGAATATCCAAATGAGAATAGGCTCAGAGATAAATCAGTAGTTTTTTTTTCAAATTCATCAACTATTTGATCTATGCTGAAATTTCTAGTTAGTGGAATCATGAATATTTTCAGAAATGGAGATTATCAGAGTCGATTGATTATACTACTTCACTCCCTGAACTTTCTTTGTTTATCAAACATTTACTTTGCATCTAATATATGCATATATGTGTGTGCATATATATGCACATATATATGATCACGCATATGCTATATGTATACATATAATTTTATATATGCTGAAATTTCTAGTTAGTGGAATCATGAATATTTTCAGAAATGGAGATTATCAGAGCTAATCAATTATACTACTTAACCCCCTGAATATTTTTTAATTTATCAAACATTTACTTTTCATCTTGTATCACTTCACTTGTCTTCCCATTGTTCATCAATTTGCTCGAACGGGCACCAGTAACTTCTCCATACGTCCTGTCACATGCTAGTGTAGTCCAAGGGCATCTGCACTCCAGGAACATAAAGAGCCTCAACCATTCATCAGGTCATGGGAATGAGGTCTATAATTGTTACTGGTATTTGGCATATCAGATACGACATGGGTAGCTTGCCAGACTCTGCCGTGTGGGTGGGATACTCTTGTAGTTGCCTCTCATCTTGTGCATTTATTGATGAATCGTGGCCATGAAGCGACCCTGCAAGCCGGGCTTGTGATCAGCTCTTCTGCTGGGTGGAGCTCTGATGAGCTGGGGAGTCGGATGTGAAAATGGCGGCCTTCATGGTGTGGGGTTCCTCTGGCTTCTTGTGAAGCTCTGCTGGGATGGCAGGCCAGGTTTAGAACTTCGCCTTCCCTCCTGGGCGCCTCGTGATCAGCTGGGAACAGGGAGGCAGGTAGCAGCTCTGCCCTGTATATGTGAGTCTCTGGATCAGGCATACCTAGGCGGGGCTTGAAAAAAGACTGCTGTAGTAGGGTGGGACTCTGAAGAGCCAGGCTTGTCATCAGCTCTTCTTGTATATAAGTGTGTGAATATATATGTATGCACACACACACACATATCATGTACACACATGTGTGTGAAACCTAGTCCTTAGACACAGATGTGATAGGATATTACTGTAAATATACTTATCCATGTAGTTAAAAATGAAGAGACAATTTTTTAGTTTCTTAATTGATATGTGTATTTTCTGCTATACTTGAAATTTCAAATAAATTGGATTTCCTCTGATTGTTCATCACACAATATATTTCATCTGTAATATAGTACATATTATTTCTGTAAATGCTTCTTAAAATTTGGAAAGATGTGCATACGTGTTTCCATATAATCAAATGTAGCAAGGACTTCTAGGTATAAGATCGTAGTGCTAATAATTTTCACCACTGCATACCAAGAGAGTTTCTAAAGTAAAGTAGTATAACATATTTCATGTAGTCTATAGATAGTATTTTCTCCATTTCCAGTTAGAAAAATTGTCTATGGGGTTGACTATGATACCTGGAGCCTTCATAATTTCTGTTATATATATATATATATATATATATGTATGTATATATAAAATGCAATCATTATAAAAAATAGCTAAGAAATATAGACCAAGTTTTAAGTCTGTATAATGTTCATAAAAACTTTGAATTTTAAAGGGAAGCTGCATTTCAAAGATGAATATTTTGCAGTAATTAAAAAATTCTAATGTACTCAGACTTCTCGACCTAGAAACACATAACTGCTGCATTCAGAGATGTTTGTTCCATTGAGAGTGAATGGGGCCTCAGGAACTAGTTCATTTTTCATGAACATAGTTTTCTTCAGATTTAGCTGTAGACCTATCTTTCCACATTCTCGGTCAAGGTCAGCCAGCATTTGTGCCGCTTGGCTAATGTTTGGTGTTATTAGAACGATGTCATCAGCGAAGCGGAGGTGGTGTAGTTGCCGACCATCTATCTTCACTTCCATTCCTTCCCATTCTAATTGTCTCATGATGTTCTCGAGGGTAGCGCTGAAGAGTTTTGGTGAAATGGTATCACCCTGTCGAACCCTCTTTTGACATCAATGATCACTTCTTTGTAGAATGGTGAAATCCTGGTGGTGAATTCCGTAATACAGCTCACGAAGGATCTTGATGTATTGGGTTTGAACACCTTGTTTGGCTAAGGCTTCGATGACTGCTTCAGTCTCCATAGAATCAAAGGCTAGGTCAGCTAGGTCAAAAAGTCAACATAATGAACGACCTAAAACCTGAGCTGCGCAGGAGGAAGAGAGCAGCATGGAATGCCTTCAAAGGCATCGAAGAAATAGCTAAAAGGACAAAGAACCTCCGGCTCTGGGCACATCTCTTCGACTCCACCATTCTCCCTGCATTAACATACGCCTTAGAGACCTGGGCCCTACAAAAGCAGGATGAGAATGTTATACGGGTGTCCCAGAGAGGAATCGAAAGAGCTATGTTTGGAATATCACGCCTCACTCAAGTGAGAGAAGGAATCCGGAGTTCCGACCTCCGCCGCTATTCCAGAGTCAGGGACGCTGTCTCGTTTGCCAAGGCATCAAAAATCAGATGGGCTGGACATGTAATGTGATTTGGAGACAACCGCTGGACTAGAGCCATTACCGACTGGATCCCACGGGATGTCAAAAGATCACATGGCCGCCCACCTACAAGAAGGTCAGACTTCCTTGTAAATTCCCTGAAGGAACGGTTTGAGGATCTTCATATTCCTGAATCAACCAGATGCCATTGGGCTACATTGGCACTTGATAGGGTCCAATGGATATGTTACTGGCGCCCGCTCGAGCAAATCGATGAATAACGGGATTCAAGTGATCAAGTGTTCAATGTACTCAGAGCATGTTAGGGGGTTAACTAAGTTTGGACAGAAAATTAGCAACTGCTGCTTAGAGTCTCAGAAAAGTTCAGATGAGCATCTCAGTCAGTTTCTCTTAAACTGTATGTGATTCTAAATAGTTTATTGGGTGGCAGTTCCTTCTTGGCTTCACTTCCTCCTCTTCCTCCTCCTGTTGCTTCACTTTCTCCTCCTCCACTTCCTTTTCCTCCTCTTTTCTCCCTCTGTTTTTCCCTTATTCCTCTTCCTCCTTTCATCATCTTATGCCTCTCTTTTTTCCTCCATATTGAATAGATATATAGGTGGTTCTAACAAGACAAACACAAGAATGGTTTAGCAATTATTTTTAATCTTCTCATCATCTATGTATCCATATTTATTTTTTTTAAATAAAACCTCCTCTTTCTTCACATCCACTTCATCAAGCTAGCACATTTTTTGTTGCATATTATTGGCTGGAGTGAGCAGACTCAATTTTATTCTGGCTTAGAATACTTCAGAACTTAGGGGAAATTTCCTGAAAACTTTTGGTCTTCTAGGCTAATGGATCACTTTGATAAGGGAGGAAGCTAAAGGAACTTCTGAAGTGATGTAGGTAATAGGTAAGGAGGAATATCCACAGGAATCTCACCCAGAGTTCCCACACCATTCCTTTCAGAATACTTCTGAAGTGTTTTCTAGTCTGCATATGATTTCCTGTTGCTCAACACAGATTGAGTATGAGAAAGATCATCCAAATATTGCCCAGAAAAGGTTATTTAAAATTGCATTATTGTGGCCTGCCTTTCTGTACTTTTTGTTTTCTTATTTCAATTATAAGCACCTGCTATTAAGGAAGCTTATATTTATTTATTTTCATGCCTATCTTTAAGTACCTTATCATAGCACTATCATTATAATGCCATTACTACCTTTATTACTAATAACAATCAACATTTATAGTACAATTACTACATGCAACACACTGTTTAAGGGATTTGTGTACGTGTCTCATTAAATACTCATAACAGTCTCATAAATTAGGTAAAGCTGAAGTCCTTTAATGTGACCCAATCAAATCAATTTATGTAATTTACAACTCAGCATAAGTTAAAAATGTATAATTTAGGACCGAGGAATAGTGTAGTAATAGAACATACACCTTACAGATATGGAGCCACAAGTTTGAAACCCTGTAGACTCACGCATGACAACTGCAATCCAAATAAAACAGTGGTTTGGGATTCTTGGTACTACAGTAATAGTTGTAATCTCCATTGAGATCACAACTAAATATGTGAGAAAACCAAGTGTCTGATCTCAGGCTGTCACAACAAACAGAAAAAAAAAGGTAAATTAAAAAGAAAGGTAAAATAAACTTAAATATATATATTTTTTTTTGCTTTTTGGGTCACACCCGGCAATGCTAAGGGGTTTCTCCTGGCTCTGCACTGAGGAATTACTCCTGGCGGTGCTCAGGGGACCATATGGGATGTCGGGGATCGAACCCTAGCCAGCATGGGCCGGCCGCGTGCAAGGCAAATGCCCTACCGCTGGGCTATTGCTCCGGCCCCAACTTAAATAATTTTTAAACAAATCATTTAAAATATTTCAATGGTTTTTTAAATCAAAATATTATTAAGGCAAAAAATCATTTATTGAAGATTAACCATATTCCTAAAAAGGGAAAAAAGGAAGGGAAGTCAGAGAAAGAGAAAGAGAGAAAAAGGGAGAGAGAGAGAAAGAGAGAGGTCTGCTAATCAAATTTGTAACTGTATATCTCATGGTAATTCAATTAAAAATGAAAAATAAAAACTTTTAACTTAAATATAGAAAAATTATTTTACTTTCTAAGCTCTTCAGATATAATTATTGTATTTTCTATATGTTTCCATCGATTGAAACCCACAGTCTTGAACGCGATGCTATTACAGCAAACTAATTCTTTTTACTTGAAGTAGCACAGGTACTTCAAGGAACCTAGAATAATTGAATTCAGACACGTTTCATAGATCTCCTCTACATCATCATTCATCAGTTTTTAAACTAAAATTTCAAATTCTAATAGCTGGGAAAATCATCAAAATATATATTGGGAGGAGACAGTGGTAGTGAAACATACAAAACTCAAGGAGACCTAAACTGAGGGGACAGAGGCATGTGATACCCAACTGCCCACAGTTTTGCCACGTACCCTGGACATTAGTCTGTTCATTTAGATAGGGCATGAGGAAGAACAGTAATAGAGCAGTGACATTTTACTGAACTGGATTCTCACAATCATCTTCTAATCACAAATGTTGAAGCCATAAAACAGTGGGATGATATATTTTAAGTGCCAAAAGTAAAACTAATAAAATTAAAACTTAAACCAAAAAATCTTATAATTTTCCTTCAAAATATTAACAATTTAAGATATCATAGTTAAACAAAAACTCCTAGTGTTGTTAATTCAAGACCTCTTCTTCAAAAATTAAAATGCTTGGGGAACCCCGCAGTGTGGAATGAAAAGTTGCTGGATTGGAAACTGTAGCTGTATCCAGAAATAAAGATGCAGTAAAATTAAACATTTGGATACTTTTTAAATGACTATAATTTAAAAGATAAGTTGTAGCTTCATATTTTTTGTTTTCTATGTGGCTTAGATATAGATTAAATTAAAAGGTATTCTAAAACCTACTACTATTGTATTTTGGGTCTGTAACTTCAAATTGTGTTTTGTACATATTTAAGAGATTAAATTCATTTAAAAGAATGATCAGTGTGCCTCTCAAGCCCATGTTCTCCCTTGAACACGTATCTTGCCAGCCATATATCTCTTTGTTTGCTCTTTTCCACTCTGGAGAAGCTCATGTTTTCCCTTGAGCACACCCTTTTTTTTTTAGTATTTTTTAACCCTGGATATACAAAAAAGATATACAATTAAAAGTTCATGTTTGGTTTGGTCAACAGTGTCAGCACCCGCCCTCCACCAGGCCCATCCCCACCACCTACACCCGGTTCCCTCCCCTCCCCAGCCCGCTCCTGGCAGTTTCTTTATTTCTTTCCCTTTCCTCTCTTTCTCTTTCCCTTCCCTTCCAGACTTGGATTACAGAACAACATTAAAGTTTCATGGATCCTTTGGCCTCTATTAAGCCAGCTAGGTGGCATTATACCCCGACTATATAGCACCCTGTCCATTTCTGTCTTACCTAGCTCGACTCCCACACTTTTGGATAATCCACCTGACAAGACCTCCTGATATATGTTTCACTTGACCTTGGATATTGGTCTCATAATATGTACTATATTTATGCCATGAATAAATGCAGTCATTCTGTATCTGTCTCTCTCCTTCTGGCTAATTTCGCTCAACATAATCTTCTCCAGTCCATCCATTTATAGGCAATTTTATAACTTCATTTTTCCTAACGCTGCATATATTCCATTGTGTAGATGTACCAAAGCTTCTTTATCCAGTCATCGATTTTCGGGACTCTGGTGCTTCCGATTCGGCATTGGAATAATGCGCATGAACATAAAAGTAGGGATGGTGTCCGCTGTATTTTTGGTTTCCCAGAGAGATTCCCAGAGTGGTATGGCTGGGTCAATGGGAGTTCAATTTCTAGTCTTTGGAGGAAAGTCCATATTGTTTCCAGAAGGCTGTACCAGCCGGCATTCCCACCAACAATGGATGAGTGTCCCCCTTTCCCCCCACATCCACGCCAGCACTTGTTGTTCTTGCTTTTGAATATGGAGCACACCCTTTTAAATAAGTGTCAGTAAAACTATCTTATTACACACACATACAGAGAGAGAGATAGAGAGAGAGAGAGAGAGAGAGAAGACTAGTTTATATATATTTGGGACACACAATAAGATTTGGTTCTATCAACAGCTTAAAGGATTGGAAATGTAACTGGAAAAATAGAGTTTCTGCTTGTTAATGTAGCTTTTAAAGTTAAGCTTATATAAATTACAGATACTGTTATAACCTTAAATGTTTGATATAACAGTGTAGTAGCAACTACAAAAATGTTATGAAAACAAGAAAAGAGTTTAAGCATTTCACTACACAAGATAAACATAGAACAGTAATGCAGGAATTAAAGATAAAACAGCAATAAGGAGAATAAAATAACAGACAGCAAATGATGGAATTAAGCCCCTCATTTGCAATAATTATTTTAAGTGTAAATGAGTTAAACACTCCAATCAAAAGGGGTAGATTGACAGGATGGATAAAGTATGATAACTATATATTAGTCTATAGCCTCACTTCAGAACCAAGATACATTTACAATTAAAACAAAAGGATATTCCAGACATGGCAAAGAAAATAGGTGTAATTATGCTTATATCAGACAAAGGTGTCTTTAAATTTAAAAAATGAGCATATAAGATATAGATGTGCACTGGTGGAGGGATGGGTGTTGGATCACTGTATGACAGAAACCCAATCATGAACAGCTTTGCAATGGTCTATCGCATGGTGATTCAATTAAAAAAAAACACATTCGTATGTTATTGACTCATCTTACAGTTATAAATAACTTTTTTGTAGTACTTGAAAGGGCAATTGTATTAAATGATTGCTTTAATTAGATTTATAATCATTGACTAAATTTTTTACAGAATCTCATGGAACAAAAAATTTTGTGTCTTAGAAATAGTATAATAGGCTGGATGCATGTTTTGTGTGCAAGAGGCCCCAGTTTTATCCCCTGCACCAAACGGTCCCCTGTGGGAGCAAAGCCAAGCATAGAATAATGAGTAGCTCCTTAGAGCTGCTGAGTGTGACCCACCACTCCTCCACTAAAAAAAAATAATAAAATCAATTTGTCACTTGTCACTTGTCTTCCCATTGTTCATTGATTTGCTCGAGCGGGAGCCAGTAACATCTCCATTCACTGGGAATGAGGTCCATTATTGTTACTGTTTTTGGCATATCGAATACACCATGGGTAACTTGCCAGGCTCTGCCATGGCTCTGGGTTCATCCTAAGGGCCCAGTCTTTTTCTATGTCAGACAATCCACCATCCAGGGACCACAGGGCAGAGTCCTGGGTGTAGACAAGCCTGTCTTCTGTCTGTCACCTGCCAATGCAGCCGGGCCCCGGAGCCACACTGCAACACCTCAAGGGGCAGAAAAGTCAATTTAAATTAAAATCTAAAAAAAGATACAGATGAACATGTTGTTTACTATATGAAACAACAAAGCAAGAAAAAACAATTATGTGTAAATTATAGACCATCAAAACCGAAGTACTGAAAAGAAATTAGTAGAAGTGAAGGAAGAAACAGTCAACAAAATTTTGAGGCCTTTATTTGTGAAGAGGTGGGACATATTCATTGGCACTACTCAGGAGCCAATCCTAGTCAGTGTTCCAGGGCTGATACCAGTGCAGAGGGTGCTGTAACGGCTCATGTTACTTCAGGCCCCATGAAATGGTAGGGACAGAATCTAAACTCCCATGGACAAGGCAAACACTCCAGCCCTGTGAGGCCTCTCCAGAAGCCCAATATTTGGAGAATTTTCTACCCAATTCTGAATAATATAGAGAACAATTGGGAAGAAGATAACTAGAAAATAGAGAAATCAAAATAAAATGTCTATATTTAACAGGCATATAGAAAACAGTCACACAGTCAGAGCTGCATGCATATTTCTTGCAAACTCAAGACACATTTTCCAGGATACACAGCCTATTCATCCACAGTAATTTTTTAGAAGATACTATGCAAAGTTTCCTTTCTGTCCATAATAGTAGTTAGAAATAAAAATCAGAAGTGAAGCTGGAAAATTCAGAGATTTGTGGAAAGTCAGTAGAAGGCCCTTAAGCAAGAGTGCAAAGAAAAATCACCAGTGAGATTATAAACTCCTAAAGGACTAATAAACATGGAAACATGATTTACCAAAATGCACGGGATGCAAAGAGAAGCAGTACTCAATGTTGAAAATTTATAGCTATAAAGCTATAAAATTTATAACTTACAGGAAATATCTCAAATCAGTAAATGAGGTCAAGGAATCAGTTAAAAGGTAAACACAAATCAAATAGAAAGAAAAAAAGTTAAAATTTTAGAGTAAAAGTAAGTAGAGAATAGGAGCAAATATAGAGGAAGTCATTGAAACTATTGAAAGGGAAAATAAAAACAATTTCAGCTCCAAAAATTACTTAAATGTATGTCCCATTGCCTACATTCAATGCTCAGTTCTAGGTTGGTATTATCATTTCCAATAATTATTAGTACATTGTTCCTTTCTCTGTGTTACATAACTTCTGACTCCCACACACTTGCAATATGTATTGCAAGCCACAGTGTGGTGTAAGAGAAGGATGAGAGATAGAGGAGAGAGAGAGAGAGAGAGAGAGAGAGAGAGAGAGAGAGAGAGAGAGAGGAGGCAAAGTGCCTACCATAGAGGCAGAGGCTGGGAGAGAGGGGAGGGAATCAGGAGACATTGGTGTTGGGAAATGTGCACTGGTGGAGGGGATGGGTGCTGGAACACTGTATGACTGAAACCCAAACATAAACATCATTGTAATTGTATATCTCACGGTGGTATAATAAAAAAATTTTAAAGAAATTTTCACTGTATCACTATCTTCCCGTTCATCATCGATTTGCTCGGCGGGCCCCAGTAACATCTCCATATGTCCTGTCTCATGCTAGTAGAGCCCAAGGCAAATGCTTGCTCCAGGAACATAAAGAGCCTCAATCCATTCCAGAATGAGGTCTATAATTGTTACTGGTATTTGGCATATATATCAAATTTTATAAAATAAAAACCTTCTTAAAAGATGTAGCATTTACCAATATCAACTTCACTCTTGAGTTTGGAAGAGAATTATCTCCAAAGACATCTGCCATTCCCTTCCAGCAATATAGCAGATAATCTGAAATACAGAAATTTTTATTTAAATGAGAATAGTGCTTTTGCTTCGAATTAACTGGCATTAGGAGTATGTCACTTCTGATGTCAACATGGTAAGAGTTACCTATTGATCGAGTAGCATTCTAGTGGGGAAGCTGTTTCCAGAGGCAGATACTCTGTTGTACACACTGTCACTCTCATTCTTTCCCGGAGCCAGAGGTAACCCAGCTGCTAATTAAACTGGGATGAATTAAGGTAAATTGAATCATCTTATACATCTGCTGCAGGTCTACAAATAGTAGCATGAAGCAGAGCAGAAACGACTCACTTGACAAGAGCGTTTCTCTACTTCCAAAGATTCCCTGAACCTCCTCAGTTTATGGAGTCCTGAGGCGAGAAAGAGCACACGTGCTGGAGGGAAACTAACAGCCTCCTTACATCTATCTCGACAAGAAAGAGGCTGGGAAAAACAAGAATTCTGGTTTTATAGAATTTCTAGATCGCTTTCCAAGTTAGATTGTTCTAAAAAAAAAACAGACTATGCTTGTCTACAACATTAGATATCCAAATGATTAAGACTGAACCAGTTGTCTCGAGAGACTTTAAGTCACAGCTTGATATTAGTCTATCAAATAGCTATAAAATAAGCCTTATAAAATATAAGGCTTAGTAGCAGTTGTGTGGGACTATGCTTTGGTGTCTATTTTCCTCTTCCTCTGTGTTACAAGAAAAACGGAAAATATTTTCCATTTAACAAACCAAAATATGCTAACATCTTCTTATTTCCTTGTAATAATTTTTTTTGGAACTGAAATTTGGGCTCTCGCATTTTATGACCAGTCTTTCTTATTTCTATATTACTAAATTCAGGAGTCTCCTTTATTTATCACAAGCAACAACTTCTGCTTTTAAAAAAAAATTCTTCACGGGGCTGAGGAGTTAGCACCCTGGTAAGATTCTTATCTTGCATGTGGCTGACCCTGGTTTAACCTCTGGCACCAAGTGTGGTTCCTGAATCCCTCCAGAAATGATTCCTGAGTGCAGAGGTTATGAGTAAACCATGAGTGCTGCTGGGTGTGGCCCAAAACCAAATTTTTTTTAAAAAAATTCTGTTTTTCCTATCTTTACTGCATACTATGTATTTCCTCTGTGGGTTCACAGAAGTGGAATTAACTTGTGGAAAGATGCACTTACATTGATAATCTCCAATTATTGGAGCATGCTAATCAAATCTCAGAAAAAAAGTGTATTTTCAGAGAAAAGAATGTTTATTGTTACATTTAATTTTTAATGGTTCTGTATAAAAATTTTTCATCCAAATGAAATGATCTTGATTATATTGTCTAGAAAATTAGGTACTAAGTAATAAGCAAGAAAAAATATAAGTAATAAGAATAATCTTAAGCTTAACTGCAGCTATATCAATTGATTCAATTTACTCTCATAATTATGTGCTAATTGCTGCACTAATCTTGGGGACTGAAATGAGATAGACATAAATATTTTATTTTTAGCAAAATGGTTTGTCAGTTTTCTGTCTGGAACAGAAAGAGGCGTAGGATATCGAAAACATTCTCTCAAGACATAGCAGCTATTTTGCCTGACAGAAGTATAGGAAGAGCTGGGAGAATGGAAAGGGAATGAAACGGGGTAATTGATTGTACTAGATAGTGAAACACTTAAAAGTTCAAGCTAGAAAATTCACTACACTAATTTGCCCCTCAAATCTGTTTCTTATGGGTGTATAAGATTAATTGAAATAGCATTAGAATATTCTAACTCTATGTCTTCCTTCTATGTAAATGAGCCAGTTACAGTGCTCATTTACTTCTAAAATGAACTGAGAAGTCTTTTGGAAGGAAATCTGTCTTCAGTTTAATCTAGCATTTTTTACTAGATTAAAGTAGTAAAAAATAAAGTGTGATCTTAGTCACACAGGTGTGACTAAGCATAGAAGATAGTAAAGACAGGACGCAAATCATGAGTCTCAGGTAGTGTTAATTCACTCCAATTTCCTTTGATGTACAGGACAAGTTGTGAGTGGACTGTCTCCAACTGCCCTGTGCCTTCTTCGATTTAATTTCCTTTGTTTCATTGGAAGTGGCTCTTCCTGCCACACTGCCTTTCCTTACTGTTCCCCCTGAGGTACCAGGCTCTCCTTCAGCTTGTAATACCTTCTCCCTAGAAATGTATAGGATTTGCTCTCCTCACCGTTTCCCCCCTATTTTTCTTTGCTTTTTTACTGACTGATTAAATATCATGCCATCCCCACCATTCTACCTTCAAAAGTCCCTCTCCTCTTTCACCTGTTAAATGTTTGTCAATATACACATAACCATTTAATACACTTGAGATTTACTTGCTTATTTTCTCATTCCCCCTTCAAGTTCCCAACAGGCGGTGACTTTGTCTGTGTTATTTACTAAAGCAGTCCTTAGAACAATGCTTGGCAAATAGTAAGCAGTCACTGGGTATTTGTTAGGTGAGTTAGCACGCATTTTCTCTTTAACCTGGGCTCTCACCAATGTCATGTTCTGTTTCAATTTTCATAATTTTCTAATTTTCAGCCTTCTAGCCTTACTGCCATAGTAACCAAATCTGTCTATTTTATCTACTACTTAACAGACTGACAACCAGTTATGATGGTATTAAGTGTCAAGAGGGACATGAAGGCATAAAGGACAAGAGATGGGTTCCAGGGGCCGGAGCAATAGCACAGGGGGTAGGGCGTTTGCCTTGCAGGTGGCCTACTCAGGTTCAATCCCTGGCATCCCATATGGTCCCCCCAAGCACCACCAGGAGTAATTCCTGAGTGCAGAGACAGGATTAACCCCTGAGCATCTCTGGGTGTGACCCAAAAAAGAAAAAAAAAAAAGAGAGATGGGTTCCAGTGATTGGAAATTCATGTGTTTTTCCTGCAGAGTAGGCAAGAGCCTACTTTCATTATTTCTGCTTCTCTTCTATCATTATTCTTCATTTTTTGTGGGAGTGTTTTGGTGACAGTGGCTTTTTTTTTTTTTTTTTTTGCTTTTTGGGTCACACCCAGCGATGACGCTCAGGTGTTACTCCTGGCTCTTCACTCAGGTTACTCCTAGCATGCTCAGGGAACCATACGGAATGCCGGGGATCGAACCTGGTCAGCCACATGCAAGGCAGGTGCCCTACCTGCTGTGCTATCGCTCTGGCCCTGACAATGGCTTTTTGGTTTGGTCTATACCTGGTAGTGCTCTAAGGAAGGGTTTCTCCTGGGGAACTCTGCCATGTGGGGATTGAACGCAGGTCTCCCAGATGTATAGGATGTGATCCTGCCTGTTGAGTTCTTCCTCTTGCCCACCCTCACTCGTTTTTAAGACTTAAAATTAGAAAATTTACTAATTTTTATCTGGGAAAAATGCAGAGAAATCATATTAGTCACGCATTCTTATAGAGAGATAATTTTTACACTACATTAAATTGTTCTAAAGAGTGAGATTAGTTGGGAAATTTAAAACTGAAGTCATCCATTTCTGGAGCAAATGTATCAGGAACATAAAAGCAAATGTATTAAAACCCTTATTCTTATCTCCACACATTTTCCCTAGAAGACTTTCCAAAGTTCTTCATGCTTTTCTATACTCTGTGGTTGAATCATTGCTTTTACACCAACCCAAGCAACATAACTGTCTATTATTATTTCATACACTTTCATGAAGTATGGGAACTATATTAATTTATGTTTTCACTGGATATTTAGGATCATGCTTTTTTTATATGTTTACACTTTTGTAGCTCAGAACAGCTTTTTGCTGCATAATAAGACATAACAGAATTCACTAGCTTTAAACAACTCTCTCACATTCCGAGGTCCAGCATTAAGATGGTGAATGACATGGAGCTCATCCATGTTTCAGCATAATCTGGATTCTCTGAGCAAAGGAAAGAACTGTGCAGTCTGCTGTGACTCAGAGATAAAAACTACACACTCAAGCATCTCTCCATGCTTCTCAGAAGATGGTAGCCCAGATAATCAGATTAGTTATTAAAGTTTATGTTTCTGAACTCAAGTGTTTCTGTATTCCTGGGGAGCTTGCTAGAACCTTGCTGAGATATTGCTTGTCAACAGTTCTGCCTCCTCTATGGCTTGAGGGTGTTACAGCCTCACTTAGATTCCAGGAGAGAGCACGTGAGGTCTTTCCCTCTGATGAGGAAGGGGTGAAGTATCAAAGAACTTGATTCCACACTGCTGTTGATACTTGCTTGCTCACTTGTTCTTTCTCATTCTTCCTTCCTTCCTTCCTTCCTTCCTTCCTTCCTTCCCTTCCTTCCTTCCTTCCTTCCTTCCTTCCTTCCTTCCTTCCTTCCTTCCTTCCTTCCTTCCCTCCCTCCCTCCCTTCTTTCTTCCTCCCTCCCTCCCTCCCTCCCTCCCTCCCCCCTCCTCTCCCCTTTCTTTTCTTTCTTTCTTTCTTTCTTTCTTTCTTTCTTTCTTTCTTTCTTTCTTTCTTTCTTTTCTTTCTTTTCTTTCTTTCTTTCTTTCTTTCTTTCTTTCTTTCTTTCTGTCTGTCTGTCTGTCTGTCTGTCTTTCTGTCTGTCTTTCTTTCTTTCTGTCTTTCTTTCTTTTCGTCCTTTTGTCCTTTCATCCTTTCTTTCATCCTTTCTTTTCGTCCCTTTCTTTCGTTTTTTCTTTCTTTCATCCTTTTCCTTTTTTTATCCTTTTGTCCTTTCATCCATTCATCCTTTCATCCTTTTTGTCCTTTCATCCATTCATCCTTTCATCCTTTCGTCCTTTTCGTCTTTTCAACTTTCATCCATTTGTCCTTTCGTCCTATTGTCCTTTCATCCTTTTGTCCTTTTGTCCTTTCTTTTCGTCCTTTCTTTCGTCCTTTCTTTTGTCCTTTCTTTTGTCCTTTTTTTTCTTTCATAGCAAGAGTTCCTGTGAAATGGCTAGAGGGTCTATGAGCAAAAAAAATCCTATATTCAGTGAATTCCTAAGTTGTTGCTCTGTCTGCAGTACAGTGCAAGGAGAACAATAACTTTGGATATGATATAAAAGTTTTCAGATTACAGCATTGGGCCAGTTAATCAACATGGTTAAGCCTCAGATTATTCAGTTATACAATGAGGATGATCTCTCTGATCATTGAAGTGCAGATTAAGGCAGCGCACACAAAAAAAGTAAAAATGGCTGGAAGGACTAGAGCCCATGATTTACATGCAGAAGCCCTGGATTTAGTCTCCAGTACCACTAAGCCTCCCAGCACTATTAAAGGTGACTCCTGAACATAGATCATGGAGTAGCCCCTCAAAACTACTGGGTATAGCTCCAAAATCTACTATAAAGAAGTTAATAATAGAATCTATTAGAACATATCATAAACTCATAGTGGTAAATGTAACTTGTATCACTTCACTTGTCTTCCCATTGTTCATAGATTTTCTCGAATGGGCACCAGTAACATCTCCACACTTCCTGTCACATGTTAATGTAGCCAAGGGCATCTGCTTGCCCCAGGAATACAAAGAGCCTCAAACCATTCCTTCAGGTCATGGGAATGCGTTCTATAATTGTTACTGGTTTTTGGCATATCAAATACAACATGGGTAGTTTGCCAGGCTCTGTCATGTGATAGCTATACTATCAGTAGTAGGTTCTCAGTTTGTGCATTTACGGGGAGAGACCAGCTTATCACTTGGGTGGAGCTCTGATGAGCTGTGGAGACCAGATGTTGAAAATGGTGGCCCTCCTGGTGTGGAGGTTCCTCTGGCTTCTTGTGAGGCTCTATTGGGATGACAGACCAGGGCTAGAACTCGCCTTCCCTCCCAGATGCCTCATGATCAGCTGAGCACAGGGAGAGTCCGTAGCAGCTCTGCCCAGTGGTAAATATATAGCAGAAAAGGGGTGCTATGAAGATATCATCAAGCAACAGAATTTTGTTTGTTGTTTTGTTTTGTTTTGGGGGTTATACACCTGATAATGCTCAGGGCTTGCTCCTTACTTTGCACTCAAGAATCAATCCTGGAGTTGCTTTGGGGACTGTATGGGATTCCGAGGATTAACCTGGGTTGGCCTCATGCAAGGTGAGAGCCTTACCCACTGTACTAGCTCTCTAGCCTCACAAATCAAGGCTTAATTTGGCTAGAAAACAAACCCTGACTAGAGATTAAAAAAAGAAGTTGAGAAAAAATTGAGACAAATAGCATTTAAATTTCCTATTGTCCTTTTTATTTTTCACTATTTCTATATCTGTACGGACAAGCAATGAATACAGTCCTGTGTAATGGAAATCCCCATAGTTCTTACCAGAAGTAACATGTAGAGAGCTCCTCAGGGGCCACAACGCCAAACTGTTCAATTTCCTCTTTGTTCTATCAGATTCCCCACATCACAACTCTGTGGGAAAGAGCAACTGCAGGGTGCACTGAATATTAATCTCAGATCAGCAGCTGATCAGGGAAGGAATGTGCTATCTAGAGACACCCAGGAGGAAAATGACTCAATTAATGTGGCAGCTTATGATTATTTATGCTATTATTTTTGTTTTTTATGCCTTTTAAAGGAATTGATAACTTCATTTGAAACTGGAAGCAAATAAATTGGTCTGTAAGGAGAGAATTGAATAATGATTTTGGAAGATGTATTTCAAGTAGTGCTAAAATGATTTTTAATTATTCAGGATAGGAGTTATCATGGAGCACCCAGAGCGGCCCTGCTTCATTCCTCCTAGGACAGAGATGGCCTTTCAGTGGGATTAGAACATCATCAGCAAAGTCACCTTGTCTGCTCTCTGACTTATGCGCATTCAACAATCATGCTACTCCTGTGCTGTATTCTGATTTTACATGCATGAATTTTGTATGTGTGTGTTTATGAAGTATGTATAATACAGGATATTAGTTGCTAAAGCTAACATATATATTTGCTTTTTGGGTCACACCTAGCAATGCTCAGGGTTATTCCTGAGCTCTCAGGAATTACTCCTGGAGGGTGCTTGGGGGACCATATGGGATGCCAGGGAATCGAACCCTGGTTGGCTGCATGCAAGGCAAATGCCCTCCCCACTGGGCTATCACTCCAACCCCTAACAGTTATATTGTGATTATTCTCTGCCAGATTTTGCATCCTTACATACATGCATGCATACACTCATGTACAACACAATACTGAATTCTAACAGTAACTGTGTTGTAAGTGCTGTTTTCTTCCATACAAATGAGAAAACTAAAAGTCTCACAAGAGGAGGTAACTTGCTCAGGGTTATACTAATAACAAGTGGAAGAACTGAGATTTAAATGATCATTTCCATTGTATGTGCAACCATATATAATCATGTTTGTGGACACATACATATAAGTGTATTCATAAACATATGTTTATATACAGGTATTATATGAGGTGTACAGCTGGTTTATGAATAATAAATATAGCAAGGCAACAGAGATGTCTTGAGATAAGGATAGAGATAAAGTTAGACTTACAAATATTGGTATGATTATTACTTAGCCAAATTATTTCTAATGCTGTTTTATTGATCATGGACATATACTGTATCCCATGAGTCAAGCAGTAAGTTAGGTCAGTAGTGAATCAAAGACAAAATAAACAAAACATTTTGCAAATATTTTATTTCTGGAACTAAATTTCACTTTTTTTATCTAGCTGTCCCTTCCTTAATGTCACCTTGATCCTGATGACATTTTCTTTGATTTACTTTTCAAGATTTCACCCCAAATGCTAAGTTCAGCTTTGAAAATTACAGGAGAAACTTTCCTAATATTTATATTTAATTGTCGCTTATTCATTGTAGGAGAGTCATAAGATGCTTGGCCGGTCATCTATCATGTCCACACAGTCAGAATGAAGGCAATTATTCCAAAGAGTGGCAAAGGGAAGGCTTACAAAGAGAGAGTAAACATGAAAAATTTCCATTTGATTTATTCAACTGCTTTGGAACCCATTTCTTTAAAATTATTAACATTTCTGTACAACAAACATTGTCATTTAACCATTTCTAACCGTTGGTTAACCAGAGGGAGATGAAATTGAAATATTTGCTCTTTAGCTCTTGGCTGAGGGATGTTCCCTGCGAATCAAAGCCGGCCATCAGTCTCCATCACTAGTTAGACAGGCCCAAGAAATCCATCAAGTGCTTGCTTAGAAAGCTGCAGAATTGGTGATCCTGAAATTTGCATGATGTGTGACCAACAGCATCTGCCACAGATCTGTCATGTTCCCAGTCTTGCTCTACATTCAATAGCCACAAAGACTGCCTAAATTGGCCCTCCTTTTGGAATAATATTATTTCCTTTACCTGATTGTCCTATATGTGCTATGCTTTTTCCTACATTAGCTCATTTAATTCTTAAAAGAAGGCTACTCCTATTCCTTCTTTAGTGTTAATTTCATGGGACCTAAATAAGGATGTTTCCAAAGACAAAAAAGAAATTTCATTATTAGGTAAGACTATGCAAATAGAGGGTGCTACCCAACAATTTCTCTGAGAGTTTTCTTTAGATCAGGTTGTAACAAGGATTTATCTCTCTCATCAGAATGGACAGTGGCTATAATCCCAAGGAGAATAAATATGTCATAGCCTTGAACTCAAGGCTGTCTTCAGAGATTATAGGGTTGCTTGGTGGAGAACATTCTCAAAACAACTAAAACTTTCTCAGGGTAGTTTTCCATAGAAAGAATAACCTAACATCTGGTGGAAGATTAAGTAATTTTTATAAAATCATTATTCAATAGAGTGCAATAGAATTTGTTGAAAGCTTAAAAGAAAGGGAATATTTAAAATACTCCCCTCTTGGCTGATGTACTTGGGAGAGGGAGATGGGTACACTGGTTATGGGTGTGGTGTTGGAATTATGTCCATGAAAAAGCTTTGTTAGTAGCATTGCAAATATTGTAAATTAAAATCAAAGCAAAAATCCCACAAAAACCCAAAACACTTACCTCCCTCCCCCAGGCACAGTGCAGAGCATTTTCCTCTGGTGTGGTAGTCAGACAGGGCACATCCTCCGTTCATCAGGAAGTGTGCCTTCCTTGTATGATGGCTTAGCCTTCATGTAGTCAATGGTGTCATTGGACTCAACCTCAAGAATGATGGTCTTAACCTAAAGACCTGCCTCTCACCTCTTAGGTATAGGAACAAGCACAGTATGGACTTATTATGGCTGTTGTAGTCAGAGATTACAGAGGATAGAGGAGACAGAAACCTGAGTCCACTGTACTCTCTGCCATGAATGAGTTGTGCAGCATGGGTGAAATTCCTTTCCTCATGAGACTCGGGTTCTGCCCCTTGAGATGTTGCAGGTGTGGCTGCAGTGCCTGGCTGCTTCAGCAGGTGGCACATAGGAGACAGGCATGTCTACACCCAGGGCTCTGCCTCATGGGCCCTGGATGGTTGATGGTTGACATAGAAAAAGACTGGGTCCCCTGGGATGAACCCAGAGCCATGGCAGAACCTGATGAGCTACCCATGGTGTATTCGCTATGCCAAAAACAGTAACAATAATGGACCTCATTCCCAGTGAATGAAGATGTTACTGGCGCCTGCTCGAGCAAATCAATGAACAATGGAAAGACGAGTGGCAAGTGACAAGTGATGAGACTCTGATTTCTCATCTAGAAATGGAACCCTTAATGTTTAAGATTGTGTTCATACTCAGTGAAGTGAATCACATTTAAGTAGTAAATTTCTTTACAAATGTAGATGATTATATGTATTTGGAAAGAACAAGCATTTTGGAATTTTGGAGAGATAACAGAATGCCTTGAGTAGTTAAACTTTCCTGTTGAAGATGGGAACTGATTAGCTGCTGCTACACTAGTGTCTGTCTGACTCCTTCACCCTTGCCTACTCCTACTTCCTGTATGTACCTTCTCCTTAGCTTAAATTCCCATCTTTCCCCCTGATTCTTTGCCAGTGAAAGAGCACCCAAATATTGCCTTCTTACTCACTTTCGATTCTCATTATGGCTTTTATTCCCAAGTAAATTGATCACTTACCCAATTAGAGTCAATGCTTGGAAGAAATAATAGCTGCAATACTCAGTGGTTTTATGTTATGCTTTAAAAAGAATGATTTGAGCCTTTACTTCAGGTCAGTGTGCTTGTAAAGGAATATTGCTTAATGGGTTTAACGCTAGTTTCACAATTTTCCTGCAATCTATTGTCCCACAGTAAATTGCAGGAGTTGATCATCACACACACTCATCAGCTCACCCATAGAGAGAGCCAATGACAATTTAAGGGGAAATCACCAAAATATAGATCACATTTGTTCTATTCAAAACCAAATTGTTTTTTAACATTTATTTTTTTCCTAGTTAAGTTTCAATTTATCTGAGAGTCTGTCAAGATGACAGAAACTCATTTAGAATCCATGAAGACAGCTGATAGAAAATGCATTAAAAATTAGATTTTTTGAATTCAAAGAATGAAAGCTTTAGATAACTGCAGTCAAGTCAGGGAGAGAAGATTGATACCATATGGTATTTTGTTCCTGTTATTAAGGGAGAATTCCAGCACTGAGGAGACCTTGTCACTACACAGCTTCTGTCTATGTAAATAAGAATGAAACAAATGTATCTGTTGATGATAAAAATCATCCAGTGGCTTAGAGCAGTAGACTGGCTCAAAGAGCAGGGATGGTGAAGGGGGGGTGATCCTTCAGATATCTATGTCCACTATACTCATTGTTCCTATGGGAGAGCCAAGATCCCATGGGATGTTTTAAGCTATGTACATCAAGCAATATAAGGAAAAACATAGCTGTCAGAAGGCATATAGCTTTGGAAAGGGGCTAGATCCCTCTTGCCATCACTGCAGAGACCATTCATTTCCCATGCATTTAAAGCCCAGTTCATAGCCCTTTACTTTCTTTCCTTCTTACTAGCTCTTTGGGGACCACTCTTTCCACTGCTTATGTTCTTTTGTTCTTTTCTTTTTTTTTTTAATTTTACTGATTCACTGTGATTTACAAAGTCATTCATAGTTGAGTTGAGTTTCAGGCATACAGTTTCCCAACAACAATCCCATCATTGTGTGAACTTCCCTCCACCAATGGAGGCATGCAATTTGGGATCTTGACACAAATCAAGTTACCCACCTTCAAACAGGCAACCGAATTTCTAAACAAAGAGACATAAATATGGGAAAGAGTTAAAATTGTTCTGAGAGTGTCTTCATTGCCCCGGTTTTCTCAAACCCCCCCTCTTTTCCCCTGTCAATGTTTGATTTCCTGTATTCTCCTTTATGTCTCTAAACTGCCTGATCACATCTAACTGCCGTATTTCATTAGCAATAAACTCAGTTGTAAACTGTGGCTTACAACCAAGAAATTCTTATGATGTATTTATGTATAGAAAAATAGGAGTAATTATACTGTACTCCTAAGGTGGCACTTTAGTGACTGGTGTGCGTAGTGATCCTTAGTTGGGCGTTGCTCCTGCAGGGCCGGGGTCTTCAAGTATTGGGAAATCAAATCTGTGACTCCACCATACAAAGCATATACTACAGCCTTTTGAACCATCTCCCCAGCCCCAGGGTCAGAGTGACAGTACAGTTGATCAGGGCATTGCCTAGTACAAAGCTCATCCCTGAGCACTGCCAGGAGTGATTTCTCAGTGCAGAGCCAGGAGTAACTCTTGAGCATCCCACACTATGACTCAAAAAGCTAAAAATCAAAAAGAAAAAAAAAACACCAACAAACAATCTCCCAACCTCATTTTAGTTTTGACTTCATTTAAAGCACTGAGGGCATCCGGGAGTTGTGCGCATCATCTCTGGGGAACTCCCAGCGGAAAGGGATCTTCTCCCCTTTGGGTCCTCCTGTTGCCTCATGGAGGTTAGCTCTCGACACCCTTGCCTTTGCCCTTCACAGCACAGTTTCCTAACAGCAAATCTTATCATTTTAGTTTGTTTTTCTGCAGTCATATGGGCTGAGAATTACCTTTTAAATTAATAACTCATCTCAATTTACGTCTTCATATTTTATCCCTACAAATTTAAAGATTTGGTTGCACTTTCAATATTTCTTGGAATTGTCCATTGAAACCCCAAAGGAAGGTACTCGACTACATTTCTTGGAACTATAACAAGTCTACCCAGTTCTCCAGTTTCCAAAACAATATTCCTTACCAGCAGTCCTGTAGCCTTTATATTTCTTCCGGCATTCTTCTTATTGCCATGTATATTCTCCCCCAACAATACAGACGCTCATGCTCTTAAGTTCCTTCTGAGCCCTCCGCTAGGACCTTGAGACCCCTATTTCTTTAAACAATCTGGTTTAAAGAATCAGCCTTTTTTCATCCTGTTCCTCAAAATTCTTCCAGTCTGCTTAACCCATTATTCCAGTTACCCCATCATGTCCACATTTGTAAGTATTTATTACAACAGTACCACACAAAAATCAACATTAGTGTTTCTGGGCTCCATAACAAATACTATAAACGTTATGGCCAAGAATAACAGAAATGTGTTCACTACAGCTCTAGAGGCTGGAAATCTGAAATCAGTATTACTAGTCTGAAACCTCGCTGCCTGCAGGACCACACCCCTCTGGTAGCTCTAAGGCAAATCTACTTTTCTACAGCTTCCAGTATTAGTTAGTCACCTTAGACTGCAGCCACGTAGTTCCAATGTCTGTGACACCCTTTTCTTCTTTGGCTAGTCTCACTCTTATTTTTTCTTTTACAACAATATATGTGATTGTATTTAAGACTTGCCTAAATTTTTCACAGCAATATCGTCATTTCAAGATACTAAATCTAATTACATACGAAAAGCCATTCTTCTGGTCATGTAAGGTAGAATTCACAAAATCAATCCATTATAGCATGGACATCTGGGGGGGGGGGGAAGGAGCATTACCCTAAGTTTCTTGATTTTCCAGTTCCAGGCACAGTGACTTTTGTAGTTGACTGTAGTGTGACACTTTGGTGACTCTAACATGGAGTTTGCTGAAAGAATTTCACACGGGAAAGCACAGAGCATTCAGATTCTAAATTTTGTCACAGGAGTTATTTATTCAAAGTAACTTATCAATATGGAACCAGATGGTGAATTCATATTCTTAAATTTTTTAATTTTACAAAAATCAGTTGAGTGCATACCTTAATCTCAAATAAATTTTTGGAGTTCTTCAATATCCGATTTTATTTGAAGATGATAATAATTAATTTAATTGGAGAATTGACTGAAGATGGAAATTATACAGAACCTTGCCATTCTGCATAATTGAACATTATTATATTCAAACACTATAAAAGATAATAGAATACATTCTAATATCTTTCCAATTTCTTTCCAGATAATTGATGTAAATTATTAACCCATTTTAGCTATTAAATCATTTTTCCACTCTCCTCTGAGCTTCTCATCATTGATTTCAAGACAGTCTGAACTTCTGAGTTTTCTTCCCTATAATTTCCAACATAAGGTGTATCAGTTTCCTATGACTGTTATATCAAATCATAAAAATGCTGCGGTGTAAACAACACAAATCTGTCGTTTCTGGAGGCCAGAAATCTAAACTGGTTTGACAAAACTGCGATCCTTCTGGAGGCTTAAGGAAAGAATCCTCTCTGTGTTTTCTATTTAGAGACACTGTCTATATTTCTTGGCTGATGTCTCCATCCGCCTTCAGCAGCATAGCATTATTTAGTTTCTCCTGCTGCTCTTATATATAGTTTTTTCTAACTTTGGCCTTCTTGGCTTTCTTTTATTAAAGGACTCTGTGATTCTATCAGACCCACGTGAACACACCAGGATGACTTCAATGCCCTTAACAGAACCACCTCTGCAGATTCCTTCTAGTATGTAAAGGAACATACTGCCAAATTTGGAGAGACATGGGCAGGCTAAGCAGGTGGACCACGGCCGGTTTCAAACTCATGTCTTCATTGTATCACTATCACTATCTTCCGCTAATCATCTATTTGCTAGAGCGGGCACCAGTAATATCTCCATATGTCCTGATTCAAACACTATATTTATATCTTCATTGCTACTTGTCAAAAATTCTCATTTTATTCTAACACCACTGACCAAAGCAGCAATTATGGGGCAGAGAGGTAGTTCAGGAATTAAATGTGGCCAACTTTGATTTGATCTTTAATGCCACATGCGCTCCTGAGCTCAGCTTAGAGAAACCCCCCAGTACAGAGCTGGGGCAGCCCCTAGCTCATCATGGTTTAGAAAAACCCCACAACCACCCACAAAACACAACATTTTGTGTGTATACATGGAGGGAACCTTTTAAATTTTATATATGGTGAAGAACATCTTTAAAGCAGACTGCAGGAACAAATGAACAATGTGCTGGGCAGAAGCACACAAGTCTGATGCTTCTCTCTGCACGTTGTTATGAAACATCTGCCTTAGCTGACTTTTTGTTCACAATCACATTGTCAAGATTGTGTGACCTACCCACCACTTTCCAGTGAGACTTACAGGAAGAGAAGGGAGGACAATATTTATTTATTTATTTATTTTTTTTTTTTTGCTTTTTGGGTCACACCCGGCGATGCTCAGGGGTTTCTCCTGGCTCTGCACTCAGGATTTACTCCTGGCAGTGCTCGGGGACCATATGGGATGTCGGGGATCGAACCCGGCCGGCACAGGCCGGCGGCATGCAAGGCAAATGCCCTACCGCTGGGCTCCCGGCCCAGGGAGGACAATATTTAGATCAGGAGACTCTCCTGCCTTGGCTGAGTAGAGATAGCAACCAGCATAGAGCATAGAGCATAGAATCATGAGAAGAGGATTCACTGACTTGTCTTCAACTAGAGATTCGATTCCATTGAATTTGATGTGGGTGAATAGAGTTCTGGGAGTTTGGAAGACACTTTCGTAGTAAGCCATTCTATCAGCAAGTGGGTGACATTGACTTGATCTCCCAGGCCATATAACCTGGAATATGTAAACATTTGTCAACGTCTGGAAATGTTACCAGTACTAACCTTGTAGAAATTGTGTACACACACAGACACACAAACACACACACACACACAGTTGCCTCGTGAGCTTAATATTTTCCACTTATGGAAATATTAGTTGTTAAGTACTTGGGAAAGCTTGCATTTTAACAATTATTAGAATTGCTACTTCTGAGGAAGTTGTGGAGAAGTATTTATCAAGACGTATTGCTTATGGTGATAAGAAATGTCAGCATAGGGGAAAATGTGAATTAAACTGTTAAGTACTGTGTAATCCGAGGCCGGAAGATGCTGGCTGAGTAGAGACTATTCATATTACGGGAAAATTCTACTCTTTTAAATTCTATGAGACACTGAGAATTATATGTTCTGCACAGATTTTTTACTGCTTACATGACTATATTTAATGAAAAATACCCAATTACTGAAAGTACTGAATGATTTAGGGATTTCTGAATTGTGTTCATTGGTGCCTGTGAAAAATAAAAATGCAGCGTCTTAAAATGCTAGTAAAATTCTTGAGGTTCTAGAGTGTCATTACTCATAATTTAATAGAAACACTTTCTACTTATCAGAATACCAGCCCCAAACTAATTTAAGTTCTTAGAGTATAAGTTATCTTTAGGGATAGTGATATGGACTGTGATAGAAAAAGAAAAATGAAGGGTTTCTATAGCATGGTAATGTTCTATTTCTTCCTCTATATATTTCTTCCTCTGTATATTGTATAAGTGATCAAATATATTGGTTATAGGGGTATATTTCCTTTGTGAAAATTTACCAAGCTGTATTTTTTCCTGAAAAAAAAAGCATGCAGTCCATAAAAATAAAATAGAGTGCTTCCATCAGGAAATGTCCAAAACAATATGAAGTATGCTCAAATAACAAACTCTAGAAATCCAAAGATGACTTGCTGCCACTCTGGCTGAGACAGTGTTTCAGTGACCAGAGCATTTGAGCTAGTATCATGAATTGTTAGAGAGAGACAAAAAATAAGTGTAGAACTTTCACTTTGAAAATAATGAATGCCAGCCAATTATTCAGAAAAACATAATGAGTCAGGGTGTGAACCCATCTCTGTTTGAATGCCAGCCCAATGTTTAATGCCTGTTTATCTTTGTGCAAACTGTTTAAACTCTTTGAAGCAATTTTCTCATCTGTAAAAGTTCCTTCACAGAATCGTAATGAAAGCAAAATGAGCTGGCATATACAATGTCCTTGTTATACAGCTGAATCAACTGAAAAAGCTCAAGAACAGTTTTGATGTTGAGACAACACAATGACATCTGCCTGAATATATAAACACAGGGTTTATATAAGGGCAAACGTCAATTTGTCCTAGAGTGTAGCTTCCAGTTCTTATTTTTTCCCAGTTGGCTTTGCAGTGATCAGATTACTAACTAGAACTAATAATTTTGTTGCTGTTGAAATACAAAATTATTTTCAGTTTATATAATTATAAATTTTATGTTATTTCTAATGATGACATATAATTATATTTTGGATGCCACTTATACCTGGTATTAAATTTATCAACTTTATTTTTATTGAATAAAAGCAATGGTAAGAACTCCTAGTATTCTTGAAAATTTTTAGTTCTTGGAAATTTAAAATGTTACCAAAAATCACATACAATTTTTAGCCTAAAGTTTTACCAACCATATTTAGTCCAGAGTAAATTATTCTCAATTTGGACCTATACGGGAAATGCTCGGAGATTACTCCCATCTGTGTTTAGGGATCACTACTGTTAGGGAACACTTTAATTCCTTTGCTTCTTTACCACAGAAAAGTTAGATCATCTGATTGTTTTACCCCCTGACTTGTAACTTAATGTCAGTGATATTAACATGTCACTCTCTAATTCCATCCTTTTTTGGAACAAAAGCCAATATTCCATCATTTCTTTTTCTTTTCTTTTTTTTCTTTTTTTTTTTGCTTTTTTGGGGTCACACCTGGCAATGCTCAGGGGTTACTCCTAGCTCTTCGCTCAGGAATTACTCCTGGCAGTGCTTGGGAGACCATATGGGATGTCAGGGATCGAACCCGGTCAGGCACATACAAGGCAAACGCCTTACCCACTGTGCTATCACTCCGCCCCAATATTCCGTCATTTCTGAGTAGTATTCTGTAGCTTATGCATATCACGATTTCTTTATCCAGTCATCTCTTGTTGCTTTTGGGTTGCTTCCATATCTTAACTATTGTAAATAGAGTTAAAGTGACCATAGCTATGCATCCATCTCTTTGAATTATTAGAGTTTTTCTTTTGTTCTTTGGATTGATATGAGAAAGCAGAATTGCTGTGTCAAATGGGAGTTCCATTTTAAATTTTTTTAGGGAGCCTCCATATTGTTTTATAAAGACTGAATCATATCGCATCCACCACTAGCAGTTTATGAGCTCCTCTCTTATCAATTCCCTGCTAGCACTTACATTTTCTGTTTTTCTTGATAAATGACGTTTTTACTGGTTGTGATCATTTACCCATTAAAACCAATCAGATTGGCATCTATGACTTCTCCTCAGTAGGTTCAGTCACATGAGGCAGACAGACTCTGTGATGTGTCCAGGTAGCAAGTTAGCCTAGACAGCTTGACAACCGAAACAAGGGAATAGTCAACGAAACAAGGGAATAAATGGCCATTTATTTAAACAGGGTGTGCTCCCCCACACCAGCTACCTGGCTTCAGACACTTGAGCCATTGTTTTCATTAATAGGTATATTAAGAACAGTTAGCAAGTACTTTGAAAGAAAAGGGGTGAATATTTACATAGCTGTGACCATGAGGTGATACACAAACAGAGCACCTCTAGAGCATAGCACCAAGGATTTGCATTATCCAGATGGTCCCTGGGAGGAGTAAGTTTTCCTATTACTATTAGCTATCTGTCTGTTTTCTTTAAGGGAGTGTCTGTTCAGCATTTTTCTCCCTTTTTTTGGATGGTGTTGCTTGATAGTTTTGTTAATGCTTTTATATCTTGTATGTTAGCCCTTTGGCATATGTCCGGTGTGCAAATATTTTCTCATATTCACAGAGTGACTTTTAAATGTTGTCATATTTTCTTTCACAGTGAAAAAAGCTTTTAATTTTTAGTTTGATATAGTCCCACTTGTTTGCTTTTTATTTTCTTTACTTTGCCAATGGTGTCAAATAATTGAAGACTCATGAAGAATTCTGCTTGTTTTCTTTGTATTTTTATGGATTCGAGTCCAATAATAAGGTCATAATTTATTCTGAATTAAAGTGTGTGTATGGTGTGAGATATGGGTTCTTCTTCCCCTCCAACCTTCCCTCCCTCATCTCCTTCCTTCTTCCCTCCCTCCCTTCCTTCCATCCTCCCACCTTCCTTCCTTCCTTCCTTCCTTCCTTCCTTCCTTCCTTCCTTCCTTCCTTCCTTCCTTCCTTCCTTCCTTCCTTCTTTCCTTTCCTTTTTCTTTCTTTCCAATTTTCCTGGCACCATTTGATAAAGTTGCTTTTATACCTCTGTTCACTTTACTGAACTGTTATATATCAGAGTGCATGCATCTGAGTTTTCAGTTCTATTCCATTGCAGAACTATAACTTGTGTAATGACTTGGGGGAGGCTTCAAAAAACTTAAGGGAACTTTGCTTAATCGAAATAGTATTTTATTCATCAACATTATTCAATGCATATATGTATTTGATTCCACAGACTGTAAGAATAATATAATATAGATTACAAATACTTTTCTAGACTATCCAGGCAAAACCTGTTCTCTGAAGGTGCCTTAATCTTGTACTCCTAGATCTTATTACATGTTCATGCAACATTTTTTTTTCTGAGCCACACCAGTGGTGCTCAGGGGTAACTCCTGGATCTCCCTTCTGAAATTATTTCTGGCTGTGCTTGGGAGACCAAAGGGGTGCTAGGGGTTGAACCAGGTTGCTACATGGAAGGAAAACACCCTACTATTCTCTTTCCAGACCCTCAACTTTTATTCCTTCACTATTTATTTATTTATTTATTTACTTACTTATTTATTTATTTATTTATTTATTTATTTATTTATTTATTTATTTATTTATTTATTTTTGCTTTTTAGGTCACACCCAGCGATGCTCAGGGATTATTCTTGACTCTGCACTCAGGAATTACTCCTGGCAGCACTTTAGGGACTATATGGGATGCTGAGGAATCGACCATCTGGGCAAACCCCTGCTTGCTGGACTATTGCTCTGATCCCTCAACTTTTATTTCTTCTTGGAAAATCTGCCTTTCCAATGAGTCTCCAACCAAAGAACTCCTTTTTACATTATTGAACATTTATTCCTTTCCTCTACCCCAGCACATGCGTGCACACACACACACACACACACACACACACACACACACACACACCCCCTGGATGTTGAGAACAAGTATACATGCTCCTTATCCTACCTTTTCCCAAACATCACTCGTGTATCCATACATATTGTCCACTTTTTCTCTCCTGCTTCAGTGCCCATGAAGCTTATTCCAACTGCTGCACCTATTCCCAGCACTCTGACTTTCTGGCATTATTTGGGTTAAATCTGTGAGGGAGTATCCAAAGGAAACAGAAAAATAGAAGTGGTGGTGCTGAAGAGAATCTTTCTTTCCTGATATGTATCTCTTTAAAAAATGTTAAACATAGATGAATCTCCAGTGAGCCTTTTCCTTTCCTTCTCGGTATTTACTACATGATTCCAGTTCATGCTGCTCCAGAAACTGTTTCCACTGCTGATCTTTTCATCTTAGGGATGATAAAATTTCCAACTGTTGCCTGTCTCTAGGTGCCTCAACACTTTTCACCCCAACCACACATATGTATATAATCTCTTACTAAATGGTTTCTTGAATTGGACTCAGTTTTCATGGAGTGCATGAATCAAACAGTAAGTATGGTATGTAACTTTGTTAAAACGCTCGAAACAGATTATAATGGTCTATTTAAACCATTCTTTTAAGTCAGAGGTATTTTGAAAGTGAAAGACTTCTATTCATCTTTGTACAGAATGGTGCCTCACAAGTCATAAGGTTAAATTATTATTTTCTAATGGTGCAGGGCAGTGCTGTGACAATATGTCTCTGTGTTGGTTCATGGTTCCCAGCTTCTTCACTGTTTCTCAAGATGAAAATATCAAGAAAAAAGATGCTCAGAGTCAGCATTAGACATAGAAGAAAAGGACTGGAAAGATAGTATAGCAGATAGGAGGCTTGCTTTGCATTTGGCCAACCCAGGTTCAATACCTGACATCCCATGTGGCCCACCAAGCACCCGTCAGTAACAATTACTGAGTGTAGAATCAGGAATAAGACCTCAGCATCACCAGGTGTGGCCCTCAAACAAACAAACAAAAAGAAATTTTTAAAAATTAATGGAAAGTAGTAGAGATAGAAACTTCCCAATTAGGAAGGAACTTAGCATAGGAGTAAGTTAGGTATGGCTCATTTTATGTTTCTTTTTTAACAAGAAAACCAGGCCTTTGTGTTTATTATCAAAGGCTAGAGAGATTGTTCCAAATGATGTGAGGAATTTTATTTTATATAGCAGTCTGTCTGGTTTGGGGCCTTTCGGTCTACAGACCATTTGCCTAACTAGCATAACTATTGCCCAGTATCTCTTTGTTGCCTGAGAACCCAAGGGGGGTGGGGGGGCAGAATTTAGTTTTTGGTAAATTATCAACTTTTTCTACCTTGGAAGACCCCAGGAAGAATCTGTCATGCTACTTTTTGCTGGCTTTGTGGTATCAAATAGGTGTCCATAGTCAAGGAATCTTAGGAAAAGCTGTTCAGAAGTTCATGGCACAGTGCCTTAAAGGCCTGCATCTGTGGTTTCACATTCATTACCATCTGTGGTTTGATGGGCTCAAGTCTAGAAGAAACAAAACTGATGAGAAGGCTTTAAGGCTAAGTCCTGTCAGTAATAACAGGCAGAGACCTTCCAAGGGACCACTGAGGGCAGGACACAAGAGAGTATGTTTCATGGAACATACTCTAGCTATGTTCTACAAAAGTATGTTTGTAAAGTACTATAGCTATGTACTACAAAAGCCATTTTTGTAGAACACTGACTGAAACACAGCCATTACATTTGAATAGAGGGTGCTGAGATGATTATTTGTCAAGGTCTAGGTAATTCAGGTTATCAGGTATCACCTGTGACAGCCCATACAGTGAATAATTCCTTTCTTTGGAAGCATATTCTATATCTTACCCTACCTATCTCTTCGTGTACTATTACTAACATAAACAAATAGATAATTATTTGTCAGTTGAAACACATTTTCTTAACAGGATGTAGCAGTAAAGAAATGAAATTATGTCACATGACATTGTCAGATAGCGCAGGATAAACAGTGATGTGTGAGAGGTAAAATCCTGTATGATGATGGAAAATCAGAGCCATTTTGAGACATATTAGATCTTTTAGGAGTATTGAGATTGGATATTGAAGGTATTTTTAATGTTATAATTGATAGCTTTGAAAGATATTAGAGTTTGTAGCTTTAGTTTGTCAGCATCATTGATACTTGATTAAGAATGCTCCCTTGATGTTATAAATGGACATATTTTACATGAAGAGGAAGCATTCCCTTTGGCTTTACAACTAGTCCAAGGTTGCCGCCAAAGGCCTCCCAGTCATAGATCTGTCTTATAGTGATCGTAGTTGGTTCAGAGCTAGGCATTTGACTCAAAGTAGTTGTTTCAAAATCTATTTTGGGATATAAACATTCCATCCCTCATACTCCTTCAATTTTCTCCCTCCCAGTATCTCTCCCTTTCTCTCTCTCTCTTCAGGTGAACATTCCCTCTCTGTAGTTTGGCATTCATTCTGAGATTGGGAAAAAAGACCTGTAACATGGAGTATGGACTCTGATTTCCTGAGAATAATCACTGAGTAACGGAACATGAGAGACAGACTGCATCTATTTTCTTTTCCTGGAATTGCATCTCAGATACAGGTCACCTAGTAAATAGGCAACAGAGACTTCAGTAACTATATTTCTTTGCAGAACTTGAGGAAGAATAGCTACTGTGTCAGTCTTATAGTGCATTGCAGCATATCTAATTTGCTTCGCTTTAATTTTTCCTTGCCTTCCCTTCCTTTGTTTAAATCTCTCAAAAAAAAAAAGTTAGCATCTTTATCCTTGCTTCACTGTCTGCTTTCTGCAAAATTATGTCCTCTTTATACTTGAGGAAATTTGATGATGTTAGTTGAATTGCTTGTGTTGATTTCCATAGTAAGTGGATCACCAGGAATTTGAGATTAAATTCAGTTTGAAATTGAATGAAGTCTTAACAATATCACATGATTTTTATACCTACCATTTTAGAATAGTGAGTTCTGTGTGGTCAGCAGAGCTCAGATAGTGTCAAAATTAGGAAATAGATTTCTTTCATAGTATAGTTTTAATATATTCAGGTTCAATATTGACTTAAATTATAGTAAAATTTTGAAATCTGTCAAAAGATTACAAATCAATTTGATGTGCATTATGAACACACTATTGCAATATTTATATTTCTGAGACAAATATTGACCTAATCAGTTATTTAATAATCATAGGACTGTTTGAGAGCTTTGCTTGAAAATAGAAAAAATTAATGGTTGTAACCTAGTTTTATACAAACACTAGAATTAATAAAAACAAATTATGATTTATCAAAGATTATTATATTAAGTGATTGTAGGATCACTTTAAGTCTTTATAGGGATCTAAAAACTGGTATTTTGTCAGTACATTAAATGCAAAAACATTTGTATATACAAACATTTATTTTACTGCATGCTAGGGACTGAGAAATTCTTTAGAGATAGTGTCTAATATCACATTTTCCTCATAAGGACACACTCTCACTCACATCGCAACAATTACTGATATTTACAATGATCAGTCAATATTCTATCTTTGAAAAAAGAACATTAACTTGTTGAACCATAATTCAAAAAATAAGTCACAATTTAATCTTATTTTAAAAACACTCTAGTTAATTATAATTAATGTTTGACAGTCTGAAAGACATCTGTTGTATTAACATAATGGTCTTATTGCAGATGAAAAGCTGCACATTAAAAACTCAGCAGAGTTGAATTAAGGGTGCTTCATAAATAACAGGAGAAAATCTTCAATAAAAACATGTTATTTACACTATTTGCTAATCAGCTAGGACTTTTTTTCTCTTGACACAATAATTAATGAAGCAACTATGTTTCCTTAAGAGAGAAATAAACTTCCTTCTTTTTAAAATAAAATAATTTCTGTAGCAGTTGGTAGTATTTCAACAATTTGAAAGTCATAACGTACTTTATAATTCCATGCATTTACTCTCTCAGCTGTGATTATTGGTGGTCACTTAGGTTTTTTGATGGCATTGCAAATAGTATAGCAAACTAATGAAATAAAAACCTTAATAAAAGCATTTTGCCACGTGGATAATTCCTTAAATACGTGATTTTAAGCTAAGGGACATTTGTCAGTGTCCAGAAACATTTTCAGTTTTCACAGCTGTGAGAGGGAAATACTGTTGGCAGAGGATGCTACTAAACATTCTCTAGGAAAATCCCTTTCCTGTTCAGTTCAGAATTTCCTTATGTGGAGATTGAGAAACCGTTTTTCAAATCAATAAAACAAATCAGAAGGCAGATTTTAAAACATCAATATATTGACACAGTAAGAACTAACTGTGACACTTGAAATGTTCAGTGGCAAATTTTATAAATGCGAACAAATCTATAGAGTCTTGTGTCCATTTGCTCTATGGATTTGTGATTGTGAAAAGTTGGATTTGAATGAAACTTTGTGACATACTTTCTGTTGGATTACCCTTTGCTCTCAGCCCTGTCTCCTCCTCAGCAGGTGTCCATCTCCTAATCAGTAACAGTGACTTGCCAGTCTTGGGTTTTGTATTGTAAATGTGTTTTTCTCTTTTCCCTGTATGCCCTTTGCATATTCTTGTGTATAGACAAGGGAGACAGTTAAGGATATGTATTTGTGATATAGGAATGAATTAACTCTGAAGTCTTTACTCCTGGGCATCTGTCATATTTCCTAATTTAAAACATCTATTGCCCTTAGGTTGATACTAGTTCCTTACACCCCAGAAGAATAGCCCATCACAGGATTTGGATGGACCCAGGGCAAGCGCGTGAGTAAGCTCCCATAGCCTCAACATGGGACAGACTAAGTGTCATATAAAAGCTTAGAGCGTGGTCATGGAACAGTCTCTACCCTGAGTCAAAGATAAACACTGAATCAGACCTAGTTGGGATTAGGATAAAACTAAACTGGCCTGACGACTGTGGTCTGGAATACATAGCCAGATGTCTCCAGGAAAATCCACCCTTTACAAATGTCTGTACTCTTACTGTGTTTATACAAAATGATTAGAAATATTAAGGTAATTGTTTACCAGCAAAAAAAAGGAAAAAAAACAATGAGCTGGGATTCTGGCTTTTGTCCTGGTCTGGTCTATAGAGAAGAGTAGGTTTCCATCTCTGGGAGTGGGGGAGGTCCCCTGCTAGATGGCCCCAGGAAGAAGGGCTTTTACACCTTTTCACTGTTTCAGGATCAAAGTTGGAAGCCGCAATTCCCAACCCCTGAGCTTTTGGGAGGGGTTAGCTAGCTGACTAGACTTGGGAGAGGGAGAGAGAAGAGAGTAATTAAAAAGGAGAGCTTCAGACTATCAAGAGCTAGTGATCTTGTTCCTTTGTCCACCTGTGGGGAGAATGGTTTTGTCCCCGAATGCACTGAGGACCCTGCCAAGCCCCAAAATCTGTTGGGGACCCAAAGAAAATTTGATTTGAGTTTGTAAAGGACATATTTCAATGTATGCTTGTATTTCTCTCCTGTTTAAGAGAAGGCAGAACAATGACACTAATTTTCTATATTTGAAAAAATAAACCAATAACAGGATTATATTAAACTGATAAACAAGATTCACAGTTGCTAAAATTGTGTAGATTATTCTATTTAAGTGTTCTGTTAGAAATATAAAGAAAATATGGGGCCTGAGCGATGGTCCAGTGGGTAGGGCGGTTGCCTTGCCACATGGTCCCCGAGCACCGCCAGGAGATTCCTGAGTGCAAAGCCAGGCATCCCATATGGAACCCCATGAGCCCTGCCAGGAGTAATTCCTGAGTGCAGAGCCTGAGTGCTGAGCATCGCCAGGTGTGACCCAAAAAGCAAAAAAAAAAAAAAAAAAAAAAAAAGAAGGCATGAGGGTCAAATCTTAAGGGTGATAAATTTAAGGTTATCTACAGTTGTTCCCACTTTACCTAAGCGTTATGTAATACAATCCATGAAACATAGCCCCTCAATAAATACAGATTGAGGAGGACAGTGAATAAAATACTGTTGTGAAGATTTTTTTGTCTAACTGCTAATCATTATTCAAAAGCAGGATCCACTTCAGGATTCCTGCTTTTGTCTTTCCAGGAAATTCCTTTCCAAACTTCAGGTTTTGAAAGTTCTGAGTTCTTAGATATATCTATATCTATATATATATATATACATATATATATATAAATATAATATAAAAGAAACCAATTTGTAAATAGAACAAATAAAATTCTTAGTTTTTCATCTGAGGCTAATAGTTCTATATACTAGGTACTCAAGGAAGTATTTTACATGTATAGATTAATTCAGTTCTTACATTAACTATAGTTTAAGTGATACGTGTTATTCCGTGTTACAGAGAAAACTAAGATATCAGAATCTACTTATGCACATGTGATACCATGATTGGTCACTAGCCCACATGCAAATAACATTCTACAACTTTTGATGGAAGTAAAAGTGTAAGGATCTTTATTTTTACAATGCACACAATATATCCCTCCAGTACTTACTAACATTCATGTCTAATAAACTGCTTTCCACGTGTTTAGAATGCTTCTCTGTACATGTCATGTTCAGCCTCAGATCCTCATTCAAGAATCAAACTAAAATTCATATATTATACAGAATAAATTCCCTACTCTTCTACATCTAGAGCTTTGTCTCCTTCAGTAACAGTTATGGGAACTGTGTTACAAGTATCAGATAACTTTTCTCTAGTGGAGATACAAACTTAATTTGCTTAAAACTGTAAATATATTTCACTTTGAGGGTCTGTGACCTGAAAATTTGAGCTAAATTCAGCTCAGTAGTTTTTTTTTTTTGTATCAGATAGATTGGTTCATCATGTTTCTGTAGTTCTTTATATTTTGTTTTGATTTTTGGGCTACACTCAGCAATGCACAAGGATTACTACTTGTTCTGAACTCAGGAATCACTTCTTGTTGTGCTCTCAGGGACCACATGTGATGCTGGGGACCAAACTTGTGTTGTCCCTGTGCAAGAGAAGTGGACTACCCCAGTACTATCTTTCCAGCACCTGTAGTTCTGCTTCAAAGGATCGACTGGTTATTGGATAGGGTGATGGTACCATCTGGGTCATGTTACTCTCATCATCCACAAGGGATAGGACAGACTCAATATGCCAAGAAATACATACACTTGGTCTTTGGTGGGAGGAATCACACTATCTCACCTCAAAAGTTCCTGTATCAAAGTAGACAATAATTGAAATTATAATTGCAATCAATCTAACCAGTCCAACAAGATGTCTTATAATCTCCTTACAGTTTTTGATTTCTATAAAGTCAGGTATCCCTTTTTGTATATAGGGCTTGGCATATACTAAAGACTTGAGAAAAGCCTTGATTCAGTGAATTGTTATTTTTAATTATAGATTTACCTTTTATTCTTGACTAGCATGATTAAGAAAGGGCTATGGCTCATTCCCTGGTCTGATTGCTATTACTCTGGGCCTTAAATCAATATTAGTCTGTTTCTAGGAATTAGTAGAATGATCTGTCAAAAGGAACATATTTCAGAGGTGAGTACCCATCATTGCAAGATGCACTTGAAATTAATTTTCTTTGCAGAAGGTTATTTAAGTGTTCTTAGAGGACAAACTATATCAAAGTTGGGAAGCTCATAGTCTTTCATTAGTTCCATTTCTAGAAACTAATTTAGAGTTAACAAGAATATGTTTACAATGATGTTCATAACATCATTGTATATAATATATTTAACGTTTCTCCTCTGTGGCATTTCTGAAATTCTTAGAGGCTATTCTGTATAAAACTGTTCTTTAAATTAAAAAAAAGAAACAGATGTGATAAGACTTCTAGACTTGAAATCAGAAAACTTCGACTTCCATTTCCAGTATTATTTATTTCTACAGCTTTAAATATTTATATAGTAAATATGAAGTAAGGTATCTTTATCCACACACTTTGGTTTTTCTGTGTTTGGGGGCCATACCCAGTGGTGCACAGGACTTACTTCAAGCTTTGCACTCAGTGATGACTCCTGGCAGGCTGTGGGCTTAGGTAACCATATATGGTGCCGGGATTGAACCTGAGTTGGCTAGGACAAGGCAAATACCATACCTGCTGTACTTTTTTAATTCAGCCCTTCTTTACACATTTCAGATATTTGCCACTTGTTTACAAAATAATATTACAGCAGGTAAGTCATGTGGTGTTGTACAAGACTAACTCACTTTCAATCCCTTGGACTCTAAATGGTCACCCAAGCATACCAGGAGTGATACTTGAGCACAGAGCCAGAAGTAAGTCCCAAGCATTGAGATGTAACCCAAAACTCCAAATTTAAAAAAGGGTTATGATGTGATACTAGAATAATAAGTGAATGAGATGGTACCTTCAATGTACTGGCACCAAGTAAAAGTAATTATCTTTTAGGTGCTCTACACTAAATGTTAATTTTAAATTACAGTATAAATTTTGAAAATTAACATTTTAGAAATACTGGACTTTAAAGTATTAAAGTAGATAGTTATTTTCAGGTGCTGGAGAAGTTGCTCTCTGGTAGAGAGCATGCTTTGTATTCCTGTCTAACACTGAGTTAGGAAATTTGAAAAATAGTTATTTTTAATAAAACATATCATAAACACATACAAGAGAGTAAATTCATCATCATTTAAAACTCTTCCATCAATCTCAGACAAATCATTTGAACAATAATGATGTATAATTTCCATAGAGCATCAAGATGATGTTGAGTTCTTAAGTGTTTGCTCCATCACTGTCTCTTCCCACACCCATTAAAATTATTTTGCATCAATCAAAAACAGGAGCACAGAGGTTCTGAGTGACTGTCCAAAGCGCCTTCCCTGTAGGAAAGTGTAAGAGAATTTAAAGCATCTGTATTTGTCTGTTCTCATTCCTAACACTCCTGAAATGCTGGTAAATGCTTAAGTATAAAAGCACTAACAGCATTTTTATTCTAGCATTTCATCTTAGATCCTTCCTGGTTCATGTTACAACTCTTAAAACTCTTGTCACTTCTTAGGTCAGAGTAGTGTCTTATGTTCTAACGAGGTGGCTCAGGTAGACTCTGAAACGGCTTCTGGTTGGGGCTGATCTCTAGAAAGGCTCAGCTATGATTAGCAACTTGGGATTCTCAGTTCTGTCACTTTGTAGCCCCTTACTAAAAGGTGAAAGAGACTGGAAATAGAGTTTATAATTGATCATGACCAAGGACCAAAGTGGGCAATGTCACCCTCCCAGGTGGTGCTGGATCAGAAAGGTAGTAGTAACCTTGAGTGAATGTGATTGGGAGGGAGTCTGCTTACAGAAGGTAAGTTTTTAGGATCAGAAAGATAACTCAAAGGATTAGAGTGCTTGGCACCTGGGAGGTCTAAGTTCAATCTTCTGCACCACTCTGCCAGTGAGTTCCAAGCCCAAACTAGTGTTGGATGATGCCTTACCTACTAGCCCTGAATTTTTTCATTCTCCTTACTATAAGCCATTTGCATATCCTCAGGCCAGTTGTTTAAGTTAAAGAGATTTCTTTCTTGTGTAAATACAAAAGGAGTATGGGGGCAGATACTCGGAGACAATTTGACCCTGCATTGATTGCTCCTGGATTTCCCATCATATTTTCTAACCATAAGCCCCAGTACCATTTAGATTGGATCTGTTTCCTCAAACCCCTGGTCCTCTATGAAAGACTGGAGAGTACTAGGAAGAGAGCCACCCTGGCTATGAATGGGACCCTTTTTATAGACCTGCTCGGAGTCAGCAAAGCCAGAAATAGTTTTGTCCTGATAAGTGTGAATGGCTTTGTAGTGGAAAGAGCTAACTTAAGAAATGCCCTGGAGCAAATCAATGACTGTGTATCCAGAGACAGGACCTTGAGGGCATTGGAAGACATGATCAATCTGATATGGGGAACATAGTTTGGATTATATGACGGGAGGGAGGTCCCCATGAAAGTAGACCTCACTGGGGAATAGTCATTATACCTGGCTCTCTTTTCTGATTTGTTTACATAAGAAAACTAGATTAGGAGGAGAAAAGCATGCTCCACATTAGCATCTCTTAAGCTTGAGCCAGGGGCATGAGCCCCATCTCAAACTTAAGCCATGGCCCTGTGTCCCTGGGATTTGTACTGGTGAAAGCCAGTTTTGACTTTGTTAGGCCCTGCCCAAGGGAGTTGGAGGCTTTTGGCTCTGGCAGGCTGGGGGAGACAGAGAACATGGTCAGAGCACATGGTTGAGAGACGCATATGTGTGAGCTCTTGGTGTGCTCACATGGTTAAGACAGAGTACATGGTTCGCAGCACTTGGTCTATGTGAGTCTATCGACGGGTGTGTTGGGGACAGAGTGTGTTTAACTGTTGGTGTGGAGTGAGGTTAGTAGAAGTAAAAGACTTTTGTATTATCTAAACAGGACTCATGGCCTTTGGTTCATCAGTTGTCAAGCCCCAGAGTGTGACCAGGGAATCTGACAGACCCCAATGTTGTTGGGGCCCCATCCAGCCTCCACAGCTAGAAATAGACCTTGAATACCACTAGGTCTGACTAAATATCAAAACAAGAGAATTTGGGGGAAGAGAAGGAAGAGGAGGATGGAGGTGAATGGCAGATGGAGGAGAAGGGCAGGAAGTAGAGGAGTAGGAAGGGATGTGGAGGAAGGAGAAGGGCACACTGAATGTTTTTTTTTTAAAGGGTGGTTAGGGTCCAGAGTGATAGTTCAAGGGTTAAGTCACTTACCTTGCTTGTGCCTAACTGGCACAATCCCATGGACTTCATTTCATCCCCTTAGCACTCCCAGGAGTGACCCCTGAATTCAATACCAGGAGCAGGCCCTGGCCATTACCAAGTGTGACCCTCGACTTAAATAATTGAACTGTCCAAATTAGTTGAGGAACCACTGATCATGCCTATGTAAGAAAGTGGGCACAATAATCCCAAAAGCATGGGATACGGAACACTCCCAGGGAAGTGAGCACATCTATGTACCTACCAGGATGGTGATAAATCCCATCTCCATGGGGACAAATCTCACAGGCCTTACTCTCTGCAGCTCTTTGCCTGGTTCTTCATCATCCTGCTCCTCCTATTTCATAATATACCATTTAACATGAGTAACCATTTGCTTGAGTTCTGTGAGTCACTTTAGCCAATAGGAGTGAGGAGGGGTGTTAGGTGACTCAGTTTGGACAGAGCATCAGACACATCCTGGACTTTTTGCGATTTGCCTTGAAGCAGAAACCTGTGATTGAGCCCTTGTCCTCTGGGATCTGACGCTCTCCCAAACCGAGTCAGTGTGGCACTGAAGCTGGCGTGAGAAGTGAGAGAAAATCCTCACACATGGGTCAGAGTGTGTGACCATCATTTCTAAGTGACTTCGGTGTGAGAAGACAAGAGACACAACATGAAAACAGCGTGTTTTTCACATCTGAGACGGATGACCAGCTTCCTGTGCCTTGGCAGCCAGCATGGGTTTTAGAAATATGCCCTCTTTGTTGCTTATTTTCTAACACCCAGTCACGGGCAGAATTGGCCATATGTCTAGGCAGAAATTTTAAAGTGAGAAAATTTCTTTAGCAAAACAATAAAAATGTTGCATTTGAGCAGGCACAAGGCCCCACCAGGAGTGATCCATTGTCTCTATCATTCAATTAATTTGATATTTACTGAGGCCCCAATAAGTTTGGGGTTTGACCAATAAGATGCCAGTTAGTGAATGGATACTTTTCTTGGTTTAATTTTTTTTTTTTTTTCTGCTGTGTAGCTTTAGAAAGACCTCACATAGGCAAAGCAATATATTTAGCCCATTAAAATAATCATTTTAAGATTCTCTTATGATCTGGATGAAAAAACCTAAGGCTTGGGGAATTTATAATGTTGCAGGGATTACAAACAAAAGTGTAGGAATTTAAACTTTCCATGGAGGACTAGGAATCTTGATATGTGTTATATTGAATAGCTTGAAAGTTTCAAGAATCACCATGAACTGGCCTGAATTATCCTAAAGCAAAAGAGAGAGAAGCATATTTTTTACCAAATAGTACTCATTTAAAAATATGATTTTTTCCTAAAAGTGAAAGTAAAGGTATTGTACTAGAGAGGATGGTTTGCTCTGGATTTGAGACCTTTGGTTAAGAAGAACAATACAATTCAAGTCTTGCTTTTTATTTATTCCTTTGCAGGAGTCTGAGGGAAGACTCACCAACAATGCTGGGGAGGCAGAAGGGGTCTTATCCATTTATGTTTGGCCCGATCTTGCTAAAATTTAACAATTTTTGGTGCTTTAACCAAGTGCTACAGGAGGTGACTCAGGCTGATTGCTCACAGGCACCTTATAGAGACAAGGACCAAACTTAGGGCCTTGCACGTGATGTGCATGAGTGCTATTCCTTGGATCTATCTCTCCAGCCCCTTGGAGCTACTTTATCCCCTTGGAGCTGTCTTTCCAGACCCTTGGTGCAACCTCTTAACCCCTCTCCCCTTTATTTTTGGCTTTTGAGTCACACCCAGCCATGCTCAGGGGTTATTCCTGGCTCGGCACTAAAATTACTCCTGGTGATGCTCGGGAGTACCATGTGGAAGGCCATGGATTGAACCCTAGTCACCTGCAAGTAAGGCAAATGCCTTTTTGACTACTTTTGACTTGATTACACACCATGAGCAGTCTGTAACATTGCATAATGACTTTGGTAATTGAAGGTGTTGTCTATATAGAAAGGGATTCATACTTTCCACTAACTTGCTCCGCTCATGAAATTGTTGAGAGCTTGTGGAGATAATATGAGTCGGGACAGAGTCATCAATATGGAATAGTGCCAGCAGATATGGCTGTAGGATCATTTACATCCATGTATACCACACAGATGAACCTTCTTCTTGTTAGGTCCCTTATATTCCACGTGTCCATTTTTGGAGTATAATGAAGGTAAAAGGGAATTGTGAGAGTTTCTATATAAACATAAATAATTATAATACTTTTATTTTGTTGATTATAATATTATTTAGAGGAAGTGGAGAGTCAGGATGACCTGTGTTAAATTTTTAATACCAAATATCTGCTTTAGGTCATGCAGATAGGAGAAAGCAGTAAAAATACCACATAAACATCAATTTCTCCAAGAATTTTTCATAATAGTTTCATTTACACTACTGTGTTATGTATGAGTATGCCACCTGCACGGCAGAGCCTGGCAAGCTAATGGTGTCATATTTGATATGCCAAATACCAGTAACAATTATAGACCTCATTCCCATGGACTGATGGAATGGTTTGAGGATCTTTATGTTCCTGGATCAAGCAGGTGCCCTTGGGCTCTACTTGCATGAGACAGGACGTGTGGAGATGTTACTGGTGCCCACTTGAGCAAATTGATGATGAACGGGAAGACAGTGAGATAGACAGTGATACTGTGTTATGTTAGTTTGTAAGTCATACTTTGAGGGGTGGTGTTCTGAAACTGTCAAAAGAGGATGAACTCTTTAGGAAGAAGTTATTGAACCCTACATTTTATGTTTAATGCATTTAAAAGTGAATGAATAAGATATTATAAGGAAAAGTTAAAAGATAGGAAAGAAGGATGGTGGAAGGTTGGAAAATAGAAGAAAGGGGGAAAGGAAGGAACATAAGAATTTAAAAATGTGTAAGGGAGGAGGAAGGTCTGAAGGGAGAATAGGCAAGCTGGTGTTCAAAGGCAGGAATCTGAGTTAACAACTGAATTTCTGTGCTTGTGAAGCCAAAGGATCATCTTCCCACCAATGATAAGAGATAAGATCTGAGGTCAGGGGGCAGAAATAATTACAATGTTCTGCAGGTAATGTTGCATACATGAATATCACATGCTTCACTGCTTATCTGATTATACACTTTCACCCCGTCCTCAGAGACCAAATCAATGAGACATTGATATCATGCTTTTTGTATCTTCATCATTGTTTATTTGGAAGCAACATTTACTTTCTCTTTGCTTAAGTGAATGGGACATGCTAGAGAGAACAGCTTATTAAGTGGCAGCTTAAATAGCGTGGAGGTAAGTAAACACTTGGAATGGATAAAACTTTTGATCTGTGTTCTTGTGGAAAATGAAAGACTGTGGAAGGGCTCAAAATATCAGTAATATTGTATAATACAGAGGGTTTACATAACTTTCATTTAAATATAATAAAGCATTTCATATCAGGTTTTGAGAACATAACTCTGTTACAATTATGCGACTGCCATTATTGTCTTGTGAAAATGTCTATAGATTATGCATAAGTAAATGAGTGGTTTATTTTAGGCAGTGTGCATTTAAAATATATTCATGACCTTCCCCATGGCTATGGAACATGGTTCTCATAAACTTATTTTATTTATAAGCAAACTCTTTAATATTGTGTTAGATATTAAAACATTCATATGAGCTAAAATAACTGCTGAATATTAGAATGTATTAATATATAATATATGAGGCAAACAAATATATTAATGATATATTTAATAGAAATATAGCATACATGGGTGTATAGGACTATGCTATTAATATAATGTGCTGATAAACTATCCTATCATGTTTATAGTGATTACATTTCATCAATGCTTTTATGATTAATGAGTACTTTTCTATAATGATTACTTTTCCCTTCCCTCTACCAAAACCACATAAAATGATGGTAGTGTGGAGGGACCCCTTCCCCACTACTATTTATCCACTTCCCACATTTAGCACTTTATATGATTTAGCTGTTAACACCTATATGTGACTCCAGTAGATGCTGCTCCTATTAGCAGGTCTTGACTTGAGTTCTGAATTTGTCCCTGCTTCATATTTTAGAGTACTAATGATTTATCTTGAATACTCCACTCTCATAAAACGTGATTATTATTTTAAACATTTACATCACTTATAATTTGCTGATCCATTAAAAACATTTGAGGGACACAAGAATACACTCTCAATTTGGGATTAACTGAATGAACATATAATAGTCTAGACACAGGCTAAGCAGTGCAGAGAATGACTGCCTCCCTTAGTAATAGGGCTGGGAGTGAATTTTTAATGCAGGTTTATATTGTATCCATTTATTCTCAGTGTTGACTACAGTAGTGAAAATGCCATAGAAAATCAATAGTTGCTTCCACTGGTTGGTTTCGTAGAGTATCCAAGAAAACAAAAGTCTTCATGTGTAGAAAAATTTTAGGCTTTTTACCAGATTTTATTTATAGGATTAAAGTAGATTAGGTCACTGTTATCTATTTTTTTAAAAAATAAAATTTTTACAAGAAACAAACAGAGCATTTTATAGTATATAATAGCATTTTATAGTACATAAACCAACTTTCTAATCTGAAAGTTCTATAAATTGTGATGTAACCAGAACTTCAACCTACTATAGGATGGCTGAATAATTGTGTTTGATTTTTTTTTAATAACTAGTGAATTGACCTGAAAAAGTAAGAGCAAATAGGACTATACCTTTTTTCTAGCCTCATTTTTATTAGCAGTAATTGAAGTCTTAGAAGATACTGTCATTCCTAAGGAAAAAGTCACTTACTGGTTTAAAGCCTTATCCTTGTTACCTTAAAAAGTGTTTCATAAAGCATCTCTATTTTGGAATAATATTTTACTCTCTTTCTTTTGCACAAAAGACTAAGAGTAGATGTCAACAGTTCCAGGAATTTTATTTGGTAGGATACAGGTATAATTCTCTTTCATATTTTTTCCTGAAAATATTAGTTTTGCCATGTATTTGAAAACCCAACCACAGTGAGTCCTTCCACATTCCCAAGAGTCTCCATGTGCTCACAGCAGGAAAGGACATTGAGCTTCAGCCACACAGCAGTGCAGCCCTTTAATTAAATGATGCAACAACATATGGGAATTAGCAAAAGAGATTAAGAGACTAATAGAGCAGAACATGGCAATGTTGATGTAAATGGAGGGGAGCTCCATGTTGGCAAATTGGTAGAAAAGAAAAAGAATAACCCGTGGTGTATGGAATAGAATCAAAAGGATAAGAGCATTGGTTGCTACACAGTACTCAATAGGTTACTTAGCTTTATCATACTGTATGTTCCAATTCCTTCATGGGGCATGTGGGGGTGCTGGTGGTAGAGATCGAGTAGACTCTGAAAAGCTCAAAGTAAGTGGGAAGACTCAATCCTATGAGACAATAGATCTTGCATTTATCTCAGCCAACTTATTGATTATGTTCATCAGGGAGTATCTAGTAAAATATAGCATGGACCCTGAGGTCTAGGTAAATTGTGTATACAAAATAAGACATACCTGGACAGAAAAAAACATAATCTTGATTAAAAAGTATATTAAGCCAAAAGTAGTAATGTCCATTATTGCTAATGTTTTTTTTTAAATAACATTTCTTTAAAATAACATAAGACATTTTTAGTTTCTTACTTGTTAGCCAGCAACAATTATAGACCTCATTCCATGACCTGATGGAATGGTTTGAGGCTCTTTATGTTCCTGGAGTGGGATGATGTCCTTGGGCTATCTCACATGTGACAGGACATATTGAGATGTTACTGGTGCCCCTCCTGCAAATCAGTGATATATGGGAAGACAGTGATAGAGTGACAGTGATACTTGTTAGCATTGTTTTAAGTGTTTGAGGATAGATATAGCACTCTGTATTCAGAATTCTTTCTTTTTGCTCATAGTTCAGCTTTCTGTTGATTTCCTGAAAACAGGATCATTATTAAATAACAAAGAATTCCATGCTTCATGCTTGCTTATTATGTATGCCTACATAGGTCATTTTAAAAACATTTTTTAAATTAAAACATATCATGGTTTACATTTTGGTTTTTAAAGTTATTCATAGTAGAATTTCAGGCAAACAGTATTTTAGCAATAATCCTCCTTTCCATGTTGGCTTCCCTCCATCAGTGTTCCCAAATTTTTCTCCCACCCTCAGTCTGCCTCCTTGATAGGCATATCAAGGAAGTTTAATTGTTGTTATTTGGGTCTCGTGGTTCCAGTGTTGTTGGTTCTATAAATTAGATATACACAAAATACCACACCTCTACATCACTGATGTACCTACAGCC
>JAJIBD010028756.1:0-32025 GCA_021461705.1 Cryptotis parvus
AGTAATTTCTTGTACAATGGCTTAATGATTCCATGGTGAAATTGAACAATGTAAGAAAACATTTCTTGATCATTTTTAGCAAATTATCTATAACAAGCAATCAATGTATCACTGTATCACTGTCTTCCCCTTCATCATCGATTTGTTTGAGTGGGCACCAGTAACATCTCCATATTTCTTGTCTCATGCTAGTAGAGCCCAAGGGCACCTGCTTGCTCCAGGAACATAAAGAGCCTCAAACCATTCCATCAGGTCATGGGAATGAGGTAACAAGCAATATAAAACAAAATATTGAGGATCTGCTATATGGGCAGTGATAAGGGGTGGTTGGGAATATTGGAAATTATGGTGGTGTGAAGTTACAATGGTGGTGGGATTGGGGTTGAATATAGAATGTTTGTAACAAATTAACATGAACAACTTTGTTAAAAAATTCAGTAAAATCCCACTAAGTTCAATAAGTGAAAGCAACAACATAGATAGCTCAATTTGCACGTAACAGCTCCTTAAAGAGGTCATTATTTTAGCAACATCATTATGAGAAATATATTGTAATAAAATATATAGTTCGGATATAAAGTAAATTAATTAGTGCCTGCTAAGGGAGCAGGCTTGTGGGGTGGGTGGAAAACTAGGGACTGTGGTGGAGGTAAGGGAACATTGGTGGTGGGACTGGGTTGGAATATTGAATACCTGAAACAACTGTGTTGTGAACAACTGTGTAAGTCACAGTGTTTAAATAAAGTAGAAATAATGTTTAAAGAGTTGCCAGGTTTCGTGGATGTGGGGAAAAGGGGACACTCATCCATTGTTGGTGGGAATGCCGGCTGGTACAGCCTTTCTGGAAAACAATATGGACTTTCCTCCAAAGACTAGAAATTGAACTCCCATTTGACCCAGCCATACCACTCCTGGGAATCTACTCTGGGAAATCAAAAATACGCAGCGGAAACACCATCCCTACTTTTATGTTCATAGCAGCATTATTCACAATAGCCAGAATCTGGAAGCAACCAGAGTGCCCGAAAATCGATGACTGGATAAAGAAGCTTTGGTACATCTACACAATGGAATACTATGCAGCTGTTAGGAAAAATGAAGTTATAAAGTTTGCCTATAAATGGATGGGCATGGAGAAGATTATGTTGAGCGAAATTAGCCAGAAGGAGAGAGACAGATACAGAATGACTGCATTTATTTGCATGGCATAAATATATATGTACATATTATGATACCAATATCCAAGGTCAAGTGAAACATATATCAGGAGGTCTTGTCAAAGGTGGAAATTATCACAAACGTGTGGGAGTCAGAGGTTAGGTAAGACAGAAAATGGAACAGGGTGCTAATAATTGTCGAGGGTACTAATGCCAAGCTAGAACTGAGCATTAAATAGAGGCAAAAGGATACACATGACAACCTTTTAATGTATGTTCTGTAATCCATAGTCTGGAAGGGAAGGAAAAGAGAAAGAGAGAGAAAGGGAAAGAAATAAAGAACCTGCCATGGAGGTGGGCTGGGGAAGGGGGAGGGAACCGGGGATGTTGGTGGTGGGAAATGGGCACTGGTGGAGGGACGGGTGCTGGAACACTGTATGACCAAAACCCAAACATGAACTTTTTAATTGTATATCTTTTTATTTGTATATCTCACGGTGGTATAATAAAATACTTTAAAAAAAAGAGTTGCCAGGTTTAACAAAATATAAAAGTACAGGATATACAATTAAATTTGATTATAGATCCAGAACACATTTTTTTAAAAAACTTTTTTTTATTGGTGGAGGTTCCGTGACTTACTATACTTTTAATGTTGGTTTCCCATGTACATAATTCCAATACCCATCACTAATGTACCCAACTCCCTCCTCTAAGGGAGGACAGCCCTTCCTGTCAACCTCCTTCAATTCACTTGTGTGGATCAGTTCTCTTGTTGGGAAAACTTTTGGCCCTTTGTAACTTCTTGTGTATCTTTAAGCCCTGTGTATGAGAGAGACCATTCAATTTATATCCCTTTCTGTCTGACTTCACGCAGTGTATCTTCTAGTTCCATTCCATCCATGTCAAAACAAATTGCATAATGTTGTTCTTTCTCAGAAACTGCGTAGTATTTCATTGTGTGTATATACCATAGATTCTTGATACATTCATCCATAGGGCATTAGGGTTTTTGTATCTTGGCTGTTGTACTAAGTACTTCAATGAACACAAGCGTGCAAATAGCCTTTTGAATTAATATTGTATTTAGGGATATATGCCAAGAAGTGGCATCACCGGATCATATGAGTTCTATTCCCAGTTTTTGGCTAGACCTCCATAATGCTTTCTACACGGCTGAACCACTTAAACCAGGCTCACCAACTGGATGGGGATTCTTTCCTTACCACATCCCTTCCAGCACTGGCTGTTTCCAGACTTTTTGACATGTGCCATTCTCATTGATGTGAGATAATATCTCAATTTTGTTTGATTTGCAACTCCCTAATGATGAGTGATGTTGAACATTTTTTTCCCTAAGTGCCTATTAGCCTTCTATATATCTTCTTTGGTAAAGTATCTACTTAAACACATATCTTATTTTTTTAATTATTTTTTTTTTTTTGCTTTTTGGGTCACACCCGGCAATGCTCAGGGGTTACTCCTGGCTCTGCACTCAGGAATCACTCTTGGCGGTGCTCGGGGGACCATATGGGATGCTGGGAATTGAACCCAGGCCGGCATGGGCCAGTCGCGTGCAAGGCAAACGCCCTACCCGCTGGACTATCGCTCCGGTCCCCACATTTTAAAAAATCAGAAGTATGTGCTAGGGCCAGAGAGATACTATAGTAGATAAGGCACTTGTCTTGTATAAAGTCAACTATAGTCCCTAAGCCCTGTCAGGAGTCATCCCTGAGTACAGTCAGGTTTAGCAAAGAAAAGTTGGAAGGAAGGAAGGAAAGATGATGGATGGAAGGAAGGAGCAGTTACTATACATCGCTTGGAATAGAGACTAAAACAATATTTGTTGTCTCATCCAAATTTAACTGGTATTCCTATAATTTATTTAGCTGTCCTAAATGTGTGTGCTAGGAAAGAGAAACTGATGCTCAGATAGTTAGTTTATCTCTTTTTTAGTATTACATGAAGAAAAAAACTCTCTCCATTTTACCCTAAGATACAATAAAAAGGCAAAATAATGGTCTGAAAAAATTGGAAATGTCTTGATTCCTGTCTCTATCCTAGTCCTCCAGTACCGGGCCCTGTCTTTTTTACATCAGTACCAAACCAATTTCTAATTAACTTCTCCTCTCCTTGGTGTTGGCAACCAGCCTCCTGGTTTGTGTCTTTAGTGAACACGTCTCCTTCCTGCTTTCCTAGTCTGCCCCTGAGTTTTAATTTTGCTCCACTGTCTGCTTAGAACAAGCACAAAGTAAACGAGAACTGTCAATGCAGTTCACCCTGGACCAGGCAGGGTGGGAAGGATAAAACAGGAAGAAAAAGACAGGAAGAAATCATCAGTTTTGCCTTCCCCCTTCTGCCAGATAACACAGAACACAGGACCTGCTGGATCAGTGTTGTAATTCCCTCACACACCAGCTTTGTGTCAACCAAAGAAGCACCTTGATCTCAGGTCTTTCAACAGTAAATAAAAATAATCCCACATAGGACTGCAAATGACTCCAAAGAGATGCAAACGAGCTTTGGAACGTATTTAGGGGTGAGATGACGGGAGTTTTCCTGTGACTTTTTTTTTGCCCTTTTTGGAATTCCACATCAAATACAGACTTCAATTATACATACATATATATATATATATATATATATATATGGATACATATATATATATGGATATATGTGTATGTATGTATATTCAGGTTCCCAAGAAACAGCACAGTACTTTAGAGGACTGACTTGCAAGAACATATATACTCCTAAATTCAAATCCCCAGCATCACACATGTGCCAGGACTTGGCAGTTCTACTGTTTGATGCTGGCAGCTTGACCATCTGCTATCTGCATATGGAATTATAATTTCCAGCTGCACTGCAGCCAGGTGTGTGAGGGCATCATAAATAGGGGTTTGGCCCCAGTAAGCATAAGCATTGCCACCAAGAATTGAAGCACCACAGTCAGGACATGCCGCGCCTGGTGAGTACAACTGTGACCCCCCCATGTAAGCAGAGTTGTCATAATCTGGGGGCTTCAACTAAGAGTGTGGTCCCAGTGAGCATACATGCAAGCTCCACAGCTAATGGGCTAGGACCCAGGGGGCACCACAACCAGCTCACAATGTATGACTTCACAGCCAGGCATGAGGGGTGTGTGTATATGTGTGTGTGTGTGTTTATGTGTGTTCTTTGGTCATCAAAATAAAACACCAATGAAGAGAAGATGGGAGCAGGAGAAAGGAATAAAACAAAGGCAAAAAATAAGACATTTTTCAATGGAGTCTTTTCGATGATGTACCCAAATCTCCCAATCTAATCAAAGCTTACGACAACAGGATCTGGTAGAACACCCTCTTTACAGTCAGGAGGCCAAGGGGTCTATCCTGGGCACTTCCATTTGTGATCCCCAGCACAATCCAGTGTGTGATCTCAGGACATGGCAGCCAATTATGCATACCCTAGTCAAAACAAAAATAAAGGGAGGGAAAAGAAATATGTATATATGTTTGGGTTTTGGAACATATCAGGGCTTACTCCTGGCTCTGTGCTCAGGGATAACTCCTGGCGATGCTTGAAAAATCATTTCCTATGCCTGGGATCCAACTGAAGTTGACCATGTTCAAGACAACCAACTGATCTGTACTATTTCTCAAATACATACATACATACATACATGCATACATATATACATGTACTCCTATATATACATATATGTATATATACATATACATGTATATACATATATATGTGTATTTGGGTTTTGGACCACACCTGATGATGCTGAAATGTCACTGATGACTCTGAAGTCAGGATTTACTCCTCGAAGACTCAGACCATATGGGATATGCTGAAGATCTTATCTAAACATGTGCAAGGCAAGCACCCTATCCACTATACATCTCCAGCCTCTAAACTTATAAATAATTTAAAAAGATGTTGTAAACTGCTGTTGGGAAAACTGGGCAGCGACATGTAAAAAAATGAATTTGGACCTGTGTCTAACACCATGCACAAAAAATCAGATCAAAATGGATTAAAGATCTCAATATCAGACTTGAATCCATAAAGTACATTGAAGAAAAAAATAGGAAAAACCCTCCACGACATTGAAGCTAAAGACATCTTCAAAGGTGAAACATCACTAACAAAGCAATTAGAAGAAAAGATAAGCATATGGGACTACATGAAACTAAAAAGCTTCTGCACCTCAAAAGAAACAGTGACTAAGATACAAAAAGCAGTCCACAGAATGGGGAAAGAATATTCACCCAATACCCATCTGATAAGGGGTTAATATCCAGGACATATCAGGCACTGGTAGAACTTTACAAGAAGAAAACAAACAACCCCATCAAAAAATGGGGGAGAAGAAATGAATAGAAACTTCAGCAAGGGAAGAAATTCGAATGGCCAAAAAACATATGAAAAAATGCTCATCATCACTAATCATCAGAGAGATGCAAATCAAAACAACAATGAGATCCCACTTTACACCACAGAGACTGGCACATATTCAAAAGAGCAAGAACAACAAGTGCTGGCGTGGATGTGGGGAAAAGGGACACTCATCCATTGTTGGTGGGAATGCCGGCTGGTACAGCCTTTCTGGAAAACAATATGGACTTTCCTCCAAAGACTAGAAATGGAACTCCCATTTGACCCAGCCATACTCCTGGGAATCTACTCTGGGAAACCAAAAATATGCGGCGGAAACACCATCCCTACTTTTATGTTCATAGCAGCATTATTCACAATAGCCAGAATCTGGAAGCAACCAGAGTGCCCGAAAATCGATGACTGGATATAGAAGCTTTGGTACATCTACACAATGGAATAGTATGCAGCTGTTAGGAAAAATGAAGTTATAAAATTTGCCTATAAATGGATGGACATGGAGAAGATTATGTTGAGCAAAATTAGCCAGAAGGAGAGAGACAGATCAGAATGACTGCATTTATTTGCATAACATAAATATATATGTACATAGTATGATACCAATATCCAAGGTCAAGTGAAACATGGATCAGGAGGTCTTGTCAAAGGTGGAAATTATCACAAACATGTGGGGAGTCAGAGGCTAGGTAAGACAGAAAATGGAACAGTGTGCTAACAATTGTCAAGGGAACTAATACCATCCTAGAACTGAGCAAAAAGATACACATGACAACCCTTGACTGTATGTTCTGTAATCCATAGTCTGGAAGGGAAGGAAAAGAGAAAGAGAGAGAAAGGGAAAGAAATAAAGAACCTGCCTTGGTGGAGGGCTGGGGAGGGGGAGGGAACCGGGACCTTGGTGGTGGGAGATGGGCACTGGTGGAGGGATGGGTGCTGGAACACTGTATGACCAAAACCCAAACATGAACTTTTTAATTGTATATCTTTGTAATTGTATATCTCACAGTGGTATAATAAAACACTAAAAAAAATTAATATTCTTGGTTAAAAAAAGATGTAAATAGTAATAACTAAGCATAGCTAAGAAGACCAGCTCCAGCAGAGACTCCAGACCTTTAATTTTCCCCAGGGTGAGCCCCTGCATGTGAGAGCAGGTGATGGCTGGGGCAGAGACAGCCCCTTGTTAAAGCCACATGGAGTCTCCAGGAAATGACAATGCTTGTGATGTGTGAAAGGAGATGTTCTGCAGATAAACACCAGGAAACTTCGATCAAAACACAAAGGAAGTGACAAATCATCTTATAGTATACAGACAAAAAATGCATCTGAATGATCATCTTCAAAGGCATTTTTGAGGGGGTGGGGAGAATCACACAGTTATTGCCTGGATGGGTGACTGCTTTCTTCCAGAAAGCCTTCCCAGGAAAGGCACCATAAGGGAGTCAGAGGGCTTGGTAAATCCTGCTTATGGTTTCTCTATTTTACTGACTATTTTTTGACTTTTACTTTCAGCAAAGCAACACAATGTTAACCACTAAGTCCATCACTACTGTTGGGTTTCCATGATGTGATTTTGGAATTTTGTTTCCAAAGCATCTCTTTTTGTTGTGTGGTTTCTTCTGTTCCATGGAACTCATGGATAGAGTGCAACTTCATGAATTCAACTTACAGCAATCTCTTCTGTCTTTCAAAAAGAGCAGAGACTTAACTAATAGGGAAATAGGAAATAGATGCATAATGATCCACAGATTGAATAAAATTTCTATTTGTATTTAAGAAAAAAAATAAACCTAATTCTGTTTCTTTTTAAAAATTAAGTGAGTTGTGCCACAGAGACTGGCCCATATCCAAAAGAGCAAGGACAACAAGTGCTGGTGTGGATGCAGGGAAAAGGGGACTCTCATCCATTGTTAGTGGGAATGTCGACTGTTACAGCCTTTTTGGAAAACAATATGGACATTCCTCCAAAGACTAGAAATGAGCTCCCATTTGACCCAGCCATACCACTCCTGGGGATATACTCTGGAAAGCCAAAAACACACAGCGGAAACACCATCCTAACTTTTATTTTCATAGTAGCACTATTCACAATAGCAAGAATCTGGAAACAATCAGTGTGCCAGAGAACTGATGACTGGATAAAGGAAACTTTGCTACATCTATACAATGGAATACTATGCAGCTGTTAGGAAAAATGAAGTTATGAAATTTTCCTACAAATGGACGGACATGGAGAGGATCATGTTGAGTGAAATTAGCCAGAAACAAAAAAGACAGATATAGAATAACTGGATTTATTTGCATGATATAAATATATACATATAAATATATATGCATATATATTATGATACCAATTTCCAAGGTCAGACAAAACATTGATCAGGAGGTCTTGTCAAAGGTGGAAATTACCACAAAGGTGTGGGAGTCAGAGGTTAGGTAAGACAGAGAAGGGAACAGTGTGTTAATAATTGTTGAAAGTGCTAACGCCAACCTAAAACTGAGCATTAAATACAGGCAAAAAGATACACATGATAACCTCTAAGTTTATGCATTACAATCCACAATATGTAAGGGAAGGAAGAGAGAAAGAGAAAGAGGAAGAGAGAAAAGAGATAAAGAACCTTCCATAGAGGCAGGCTAGGGGAGGAGGGAAGGAATCAGGGACATTGGTGGTGGGAAATGGGCACTGGTGGAGGGATGGGTGCTGGAACACTATGACCGAAACCCGAACATGAACATCTTTGTAATTGTATATCTTACGGTGGTATAATAAAATATTTTTTAAAAATTTAGTGAGTTGGTTCAAAGGGCTATGCATATGCAGGAGGCCCAGGTTCAATCCCCCTGGCACTGTATGGTCCCCAATCACCACTGGGAGTGATCCTGAGTACAGAGTCAGAAGCCCCAAATCATACCCAGGTTTGGCCCCCAAACAATAATGATAATAAACAAAGAGTTAAACTCTAATATTAAGTCATATATGACTTAATATTAACAATATCCCTTGCCCAGCTAGTTAACTACAAACTCTAAAGTCAGCTGGTCTTAGAGAAGGAATAGAGAAAGAGAGGAGAGAGAGAGAGAGAAAGAAAGAGAGAGAGGAGATAAATAACCTGCCATAGAGGCAGGCTAGGAGACGGGAGAGGGAATTGGAGACATTGGTGGTAGGAAATGGGCACTGGTGTAGGGATGGGTTCTGGAATGTATGGTCATACATGAACATCTTTGTAATTGTATATCTCATGGTGGAATAATAAAACATAAAGAAATAAAAAAATAACAAAGTCAGCTGGCCTTATTTTTTGGGGGGTGCACATCTGCAGTACTCAAGACTGACTCCTAGCTCTGTACTCAAGGATCACTCTGGCAGGTTCAGGGGACTGCACAGGGTCCCAGAGATCAAACTCAGCTGACTGTGTGCAAGGCATAAACCCTACCCACTGTACTACTGTTCTAGCCCCTTGGTTAAGTTTCTTGAGACAAGGTCCAGCACTCTAGAGACAAGGGTTAGAAATTCTGTGCATGAGAAATTCTTATTAACAGGGTGATTAGCTGCAGAATCACAATCAATAAAAATATTTATTTTCTTTTTGGGTCACACTCAGCTACGCTTAGGGGTTACTCCTGGCTCTTTGCTCAGGAATTACTCCTGGAAGTGCTCAGGGGACCATATGGGATGCCGCTGGATCAAACATGGGTTGGCTGCATGCAAGGCAAATGCCCTACCCACACTGCTATTGTTCCGGTCCAATAAAAAAAAATTTTTTTTTGCTTTTTTGGGTCACACCCAGCAATGCTCAGGGGTTTATCCTGGCTCTGCACTCAGGAATTACTCCTGGCGGTGCTCAGGGCACCATATGGGATGCCGGGATCGAACCCAGGCCTGCATGGGCCGGCCTTGTGCAAGGCAAACACCCTTCCGGCTGGACTATCTCTCCAGCTCAATAAAATTTTTTTAAATAAAAAAAATTTTTAAAAGGTGGGGGAGTTGGTATGAGAAAAATAGGTATGCTCTGGTGACCACAATTGGAGAAGAGAGTGAACTTAATATCTCAAAAGCATCAAATTCTCAGACTGAAGTTGGGGTTTCTAAAGGGCTGGTGGAGGAAGGAGGCCAAAGAAGAAAAGGGTGGTGGGTAGCTGGAGAAGACGGGGCGCAGCCCTGTGGAGTCCGGAGACTCCGTGTTCTGATTCATACACCAGGGGATATGAACCTATTCTTGTAAAACTTAATATAACACCAGGGTGCAACATTGGCCTTTAGTGGTTTGTGTGAAGCGATAAGACACCAGCTCTTTCCCTCTTATCTGTTGTATGGTGTGTAGCTTCTCATTAAACACAGTTTCTGGGAACATTTCTTAGCCCCAGGATACAGTGCAAAGACCAAAGGTGGGGGGGGGGGGGGAGGTTGAAAGGCTATAAGCAATGCAAATGCAGAGAACAAGATGGAGTCTCTAATGCTCACTCATGCGCTCAGTCGCTCAGTGGTTTGTCACCAGTGGTATGCCAAGTATCCAAGGGAGAACAGGAAATCTGCAATGAGTTGAGATTGACCATGACCTCCATTCCATTTGCTCTACTTCACAGAACTGTGAAATGCTGCAATTTGCATGTATACAGTTGCATGGTTTTGCAGACTTGGTGTTTAGTTTTAATCTACAAATTGAAGAAGCTGCTTTAAAATATGCCTGCAGAGAGACTATGAATTGAATTGAATTTTAATAATTCAAGCACAAAGGAAGACCAAGAAATTGTCAGAACTGAAACTTTATCTACTCCTGGTATGAGCTCGCTTTTGGGCACGTGGCAGATGAAAATAGTGGTACTCTAATAGAGCTGATACACTTGTGCTGCTTTTTAAAAAGTGTGTTTCCATTAAATAAGTTTTGCATTACAAGTAAATGAAATAAAAATCTATTTTAAAATATTTTATTTCCCCCTTAATAAGTTTATAATCATGTGAGTAGAGTAGAAGATGTACATAATCTAAAACTACCAATATTTTGCAATTATAGGTTCAAAGAATAGTTTCACATGGGTCTGTGCAACCATAAAAGTCTGAAAACCCCTGGATGAAAGTCAGGGCTTGCTAGAACTGACTTATACAAGTTTATGAGAGCTGATGTTAAAATTTCAGGAGTTTTGACAGTTATCTGTTGAAGATAACTATTATCAAGTATCAAAAGTTTAATTATATCAACTTGTATAAATAACAGTAAACAGAAGGTAGAATATGTTAAGAAATAGCCCACTTTCTTATCCTGTTTTTGTATGTATGTTTTTGCACCACACCTGGCAGCGCTCAGGACTTAATTGACTTAATCCTGGCTTTGTGCTTCTATCTCACTTCTGGTAGTGCTTAAGGGACCATATGGGGTGCCTGGAATTGAGTCTGGGAAGGCTGCCTGCAAGGCAAGCATTCTATGCACTATATTACCTCTCCATTCACTCTCAATGGAACAAACATCTGTGAATGCAACAGTTTAGTGTACCTAGGTCGAGAAATCAGCATGATGAACGACCTAAAACCTGAGCTGCGCAGGAGGAAGAGAGCGGCATGGAATGCCTTCAAAGGCATCGAAGAAATTGCTAAAAAAGACAAAGAACCTCCAGCTCCGGGCACATCTCTTTGATTCCACCGTTCTCCCTGCATTAACATACGCCTCAGAGACCTGGGCCCATCGAAAGCAGGATGAGAATGCTATTCGGGTCTCCCAGAGAGGAATCGAAAGAGCTATGCTTGGAATATCATGCCTCACTCAAGTGAGAGAAGGAATCCACAGTTCTGACCTCCGTCACTATTCCAGAACCAGGGACGCTGTCTCGTTTGCCAAGGCATCAAAAATCAGATGGGCTGGACATGTAATGCGATTTGGAGACAACCGCTGGACTGGATCCCAAGGGATGTCAAAAGATCACGTGGCCGCCCACCTACAAGATGGTCAGACTCCCTTGTCAAGACCCTGAAGGAACGGTTTGAGGCTCTTCGTATTCCTGAATCAACCAGATGCCATTGGGCTACATTGGCACGTGATAGGGTCCAATGGAAACGTTACTGGTGCCTGCTCGAGCAAATAGATGAATGACCGGATTCAAGTGATCAAGTGATACTACCTCTCCACCCACCACTTCCTTATCAGTTTATCGCTATTGTTTACCAGTGCTATTAAGATTAATGATTGCCATTTCCATTTATGTCTATTTTATCTGGATGGTGGTATATTAGCTGTCTTTGTAACACAATAAATCACCCCCATATCCAGCAGCTGAAATAATAGTCATTAGTAGCTCACTCAGGTTCTAAGCGTAGAATCTGCAGGTAGCTTAGTGGAGAAGTTCTGATCCAGGTTTCTCATGAGACCACAGTCAGAAAGACTATCAGAGCTGCAACCATCTCATTGATTGAGGAGTTGGAAGAGTACTCAAGGCTTACTTCCAAGAATATTTATTTACTTACCTGAAAACCTCAGCTCCCTCCCTACAGAGGCTTCTCCAGCAGTGAAAAGCTAGTGTCAAAGTCATGAAGGAGGGGAGGGGGGGGAGAAAAAGAGAATGAGAGAGCTTCAGTGTCTAAACTGCAGAATAACATTCTCCTTTTCTGCCGTGTTTTACTTTCATATTAAACCAACACTAGCCATCATGTGGGAGAAGAACAAACAGTGAGTTGTAAATACCAAGAGAGACTGATGAGCCTCTCATACTATAAATACTCTGTATACTCTCTAAATACTTAGAGGATGATGAGCTTAAGTGGGAATTTTGTAGACTGATAGTTTCCTATAGGACACTTCCCTACTCTACACTCATTGGCATCACAGCAAACCCTTGGCATTGGCTATGGTAGAAGTTCATACCCCTCAGAAATTAGTCAATGCTACAAGTACATGGTTTTGTGATGGCTGTTTCTTCATGCATTTTTATTTGCTTTTCCTGGAGAGTTGGGTGTTAATCTGTAATGAATGCATCCTCGATTAGACACATCACCTTGCCCATGCTCTGTGATGGTTCTCTATAGGTAAAAGAGTGGGCAGGAAGTTAGTTGAGATGAGATTGAGGTTAAAAAACACAAAGTAGCAGATTGAGATTGAGGCAGTAGTAGACGAGATTAACAGATTAAGTGAGGATGGACAGAGTAGCCTATAATCTGCTACATGATATAGCAAACGTATTGGTATGCATGATATAGCATGATATAATATAATATGGGATTTGGGCTCCTCCACCCATTCCTCCACCTGCATGCCAGCTACCCCAGAAGAGAGACATGCCAGACCCACAGTTCCTAAAGACAGTCTTAGTACTAGATGTTAGGATTAGGTCCTTCCAAGGATCTTTCACATTTATACACTTCTAGGCAGGTTCTATCTGTGACCCATCATCCCAGTGAGCCTAGCAGGAACCCAGAGCAACACCCACACCATGAGGTCAGTCATTTTCAACACCCAGTCTCCACAGTTCCTCAGAGCTCCTCTCAAGAGAAACCCTGATCTTTCCCCTTTGAGTTTCATCAGTAAATGCTCGAGATGAGAGCCTTCTACCGAGAGTATACCACCTACAAGGCAGAGCCTGGCAAGCTACCGTGTTTTATTTGATATGCCAAAAACCAGTAACAATTATAGACCTCATTCCCATGACCTAAAGGAATGGTTTGAAGCTCTTCCTGTTGCTGGAGCAAGCAGATGCCCCCGGGATACACTTGCTTGCAACAGGACGTATGGAGATGTAACTGTGCCCACTCCAGCAAATCGATGAGCAACGGGAAGACACGTGATACAAGTACATGATATAGCAAAGTCAAAAGACTTGACAGCTGGGGAAAGGGAGAGGGAATCCGGGGACACTGGGGTTGGGAATGGTGGCCATGGGATGGGTGCTTGAACACTGTATGACTGAAACTCAATCATGAACATCTTTGTAATTGTATATCTCTCAGTGGTATAATAAAGGAAGGAGAGAGAGAAGAAAAGGAAAATTACCTGTTATAGAGGCAGGCTGGGGCGGGAGGAGGGAATTTGGGGCCATTGGTGGTGGGTATAGGGCACCGATGAAGGGGCAGGTTCTGGGATAATGTATGACTGAAACCCAAACATGAACATTTTTATATTTGTGTATCACATGGCGGTATAATAAAAAATTAAAAACATTAAAACATTAAAAAATATTAAATCCCTATTGCTGGAAAAAAAGAATAAAAAAACAAAAGGCTTGACAGAGATGTACCAAATACAACAGAGTATAGAGCCAAGTACAACACTGTTTAGAGTCACAGCTTCCAGAGGTGACTGCCCAACTGTATATGAATTTTTACCTTGGGCTCCTATCAGTAGCCTAACCTGAGCCTGAGAGCAGTGACTCAAGACAGGAAAGCAAGAATTTGAAGCAATGTTTCAAGAAACAGGAGAGAAGGCTGATTGTAGAGCCAGAGACAATGGTCTTCTGGAGAATTAAATGCTCTTACACAGAAGAGTGAGCAGGATAATGACACTAACGACCAGAGCTGAGTCCCTCTGATAAGAGGAGATCTATTTCAATATCTATTCAGTGGTAGATAACGCATGTGGGCTTGTTTCATTATCAATATAACCATTCAAAATCCCATTTAACAAGTGCTTGTTTAAGTCCTATTATGTGCATAGACCACCTGGGCTCCTGGGACTGAAGACTGAGGTAAGAGGTAAAAAAATCATATTTTAGAGTCTCTTGGTACCATTGTGGATTTTTGGGTCAGGGTCTATTTTATAACATTTTAAGAAGTCTATTTTTTTCTAATGATGAGTAACGATGTTAGAAGTTAAGATTTTATATTATATATATATTTACTACAATAAAATCTTTATTATGTTATATATATATAACATAAAGGCTACCATTTTAGTCACTTAAAGAGTATAATTAAGTACATTTATAATGCTGTACAACTAACAGGACTAGACAATTAAGAAACTTTTTCATCATTGCAGACAGAAACTCATACCATTTAAACAAAAATTCTCAAGGGTTATTAAAACTTTCCCTATTTTGGGCTGCTTTGATCTTTCTTTCTTTTTATTCCTTCAAGGTCTAGACATTAGTCATTGAATATTAACTTGTTAAAATCATTAGCTAGTGTTAATTCACCCAACATGGATTAAAGTATTTTAAATCCAAATAAAACAGGGCTTTAAACTCTTGTTCTATGATGGATGATATATTAAAAAAAGATAATTTGAAGATCAATAAAATGATGGATTAATCAATTTAATTGCAGAATTGGGAAACAACTAATACAGCTAGTCCAGCAACGAAGACAGATTAAAAAAAAGCTGAACAAAAGAATAGGTTATTTCTTCTTCCCGGTGGGATCTCGCCTTGTGAGCGTTTATTCCCCTTGGAAGTTTCACACGTGGTGGTCGCCATCTTGGCCTACACGTGGCTGGGGTTCTAGCCTGGAATCCTAAGCATCGGGCTTTTCCTTTTGCTGATTTGTATGCCTGAACCTGTGATAAGTAAAGCTTTTTAAAACCTCATCGGATTTCTGAGTGTTCATCCATTCCTCGCTGGCTCGGGAGGTAGAAGGGAACTCGCTTCCCGGCACTGTCGGGGACCCCGCGGGAGCGCCCCGGCATTTGGCGTCCCTGGGTGGGCACGAAGCATCTAAAGTTTCCACCAAGATGTTAATGAACTTTTCCTGAAGCTGGAAGCAGCATTCAAACCGTGAGTTAAAAAACACTGTATGACCAAAACCCAAACATGAACTTTTTAATTGTAAAAAATAAATAAATAAATAAATAAATAAATAAATAAATAAATAAATAAATAAATAAATAATTAGTAAATATAAAAAAAAAAAATAAAGTCTTGCACAGAAAAAAAAAAAAAAAAAAAAAAAAAAAAATGGGTTCCCTCCCGAAAGTTTTTTCTTTTGTTCTGGCTTCACCTGTTTCTTCAGGTGCTAGTAAAAGTGGTGACTTTTGTAACTCCGGCTTTTCTTTCAGAATGTCGTAAAATTAAATCTAGCAAACAGATTTTAAAGCTTGACGATAATCTAGAGCAAGAAAAGAAACCTCCAGAGGAGGCCAACTCTCAAACTGAAAATCTGCCCAGAGTTAATACCTCCGAAGGCATAGGTGCCCCTCTGATGGAGACTGAATCTCAAGTTAAGGGATTCCCTAAAATTCTTACAAACTCTGATGAGGATGGGTAGGAACACATTAATTCCCGGAGCCTGTCCAGGCCTCTAAAGGCTCGTAGTTCCTCCTGTTCTAAATTTAACAATCAAAGAGCAAAGCTCTGGGAGCTTCGCAACATTCCTCAAAACCATTCTTTATTTTGGTCTTTTCTAATGCTAACTCTTGTGATTTTTGTGATAAAACTGCACCTCCCCCAACGGGAGCAAAGTGCAAGTACTGGAGAGTAAGTTGTTAAGTTTAAAGTACATGCTTTCCTGGACCTTTGGTTTAAGGAAATGAAAAGGCAGATTTCTTGGTGGCATTGTAAGGGGTTGGCCACCCGATGGGGTGACTGATGGGAGCCTTGGAACGCCGCACCTACCAAGGAAAACTCTGAGAGACCAAGTCCTATGCAAAAGCAAGGGTTTTATTAATAAGCGAGTATACTGGGCTCATAGCGTGACCCCAAACGGTCAGTGGCTAAGAGCCCCGAGCCCTTCCAGGGACGATCTTTTAAGGAATAATTCCCGCGCTACAGAAAAGCCCGCACATAACTATCCAATAGGTTTAAAATATTACATCAAGGTCTGCGCACAGGCAGCCAATCACTCTGCACCAGGTAACCATCACCCACCAGTCACCTACCAAATACAGAGGGGGACATCAGACGCGACCTCTCGGGAATGTTTGCCTTGTAGCCCTCCTTGGAATTATTTGCTTAAGGCCCTTCCTGCTGTGCTCTTGTCAAACTATCATTTTATCAGTTACTTTCGGTTGAGCCATTATTTTATCAGTTACCTCTGGCATTTTACCAGCTATCTCTGGTTCCTGTCTTTGTGTTCTGTGGGTGAGGGGCCATTCTTTCCAGCATCTTTATTTAATTCAGCTGGAAAAAAGCTTTAGGCTCAATCTACAGCTGCCTGCCACCTTCATAAGTACCATAGCTTTCCATAAAGATAAACCGGACTAAATTGTCCGCCTTTTATTTGTCTGTGCTCTGTCCCACGTGGCTGGAGGTTTGCAGACAATTAAGTTATATGATTGGATATTTATGGCAAATGACTTATGGCAAATGGATAGTTTTGGCGAATGATTTATGGTAAATGTTATGGCTAAAGACAAAGTGTTAAATGTGCTCAAAAAACTTTCAAAATTCGATTATTAAAGCAACAAAAAACAGGTATCTTTAACATTATTCACCTTAAACTTGTCTCCAAGAAGAGCCGCTAAAAAACACTGATGCAAACTCAAAAACCAGTAAATTCACCTAAATAAAAACTGTTTATAAATGGCTTGCAGGTTTAAAAGCACCTAATTTCTTTCAATATAAAGTCTTAATTTTAAATTGCAAAATGCTCAAACCTCCCGAATTGGTTCATTTCTTAATAATGATAACCTTGCTTTGCAGCCTGTTAAACATGGTCCATCTTAAATAACAACAATTTTGCTTTGCAGCCTGTTAATCTTGGTTCGTCTTTAATAAAAATAACCTTGCATTGCAGCCTGTTGATGCTTTCGCTGGAGATAACCCCTTTCTTTCTTAAAAAAAAAAAAAAAAAAAAACTGCCCTGAAGCGAGTTTATAGGTAAATGCACCTAAATAACCCTCCAAAAAAGGTACCATAAAAATATGTATTTTCTAAGTGTTTAATGTGTAAGTGTCTTAATGTTTCCTTGCTGCTTTGAAGTGTTTAAAGGTGAAAGCACCTGAATAACCCTCAAGAAAAAAATATTTTGTAAGACTTTTCTAAGGTTTTTATCTATAGAAATGACTAATAAAGTTTCTTCAGGTTTTAAAAAAAAATAAACTGCCGTGTATGATGTTCAGTGTCAAGGTTTTAAAAACTAATACGTTTTCTAATGTTTTGTTTACAGGTAAAAAAAAATAATAAAAAATTAAAAATTAAAAAAGGAGAAAAAAGGGTGAACTCCAAGAATAGTGCTCAATAGCAAAATCTGCTAACAACTAATAAAAATTTTTAATGCTTTTTTTCAAAGATTTACAGAAAAAGAACTTGGCTGCTGCAGATTCCGTGTATAATGCTCGAGGCTTTGGACTCTGATAACTGCTCATTACAAAAAAGTTTGCTAAATCAATAAAAAATTGTTTTTCTAATGATTCTGTTCACAGGATAAGATATTGGAATGCAGTAAACTTGCGCTACAGTCCTCAATACTATGAAACTCCTAAAACAGTGCTCACCAAAAATTTAATAATCTGCAAAAAAGTTTTTCCTAATGTTTCCTTTCACAAGGTGTTAAAGTTTCTTCATGTTCTTAAATTCCTGCCAAAGCCTTAAAATCTCTACTTGTAATTAACCTCGAAAAGTGTTTTTGTCTCGCCTAAAATTAAGCTACAGGTACAGTTACCAGTGCCAGTGTCCACTTGCTAAAGAAGCCCTGCAAGACGCCCACACCGATGTTCCAGACACCTGCTCTAGCACTCAAGACTCCTGTTCCAGAGTTCAAGATATCACACCGATGTTCCGGACACCTGTTCCAGCACTCAAGACTCCTGTTCCAGAATTCGAGATACTTGTTCCAGTGTTCCTGAGACCCAATCCAGTGTTCCTGACAATTCAACGAGTTCCTGATCGCTGCTCTCCAAAGACTCATACTCATATGATCACCGCTATTGCTGTTCCAGAAGTAGCCCCACAGACTTTGTTCCAGACACCTGACTTTACATAAAATATAGCAAATTGACTCTCACAAATTATTGACAGTGCAAACTATAATCCGTTATAATCAGACAGCTAAAAACACTTTGTCTTGAACTTTGCTTTGGGCCCCCAAAACAAGTTAGGATCCTAAAGTAACATGTATTATCATTTTGCAATTGGAATTGTTTTTTCTTATCTTAATTTTCTGTACATTACTAAATATTTCTTACCTTTTCAATTTTTATTAGTAAACTAATCAGGGGGAGTTGTTGCAGGACTCCTAAGGGCCACTGCATCTGCTCTGGATTGCCTCCCGAAAATCACTCCGTAGATAAGGGGGTAGTCTAAATGTGGCAGTTTATCTGACCATGTATGCTGTACTAGCTGGTATAAATATTCTCCCATGCTATCACAATCATCGTGGGACTAGCTAGATCTTACCAGCATATTAGCCTGGCCATGTAAGGACACCTAAGTAATTAGACCAGAGAGAAATGCTGTTTGCTTCCAAACAAACAAGCATGGCTCCCTGATAAAATATAAAACTACAATGAAGTAGGGAGACTTGTGAAGGCTTGGAGAAATATTTAACTGTCATTGGTGCTGATCTTTGGTACAGTGACATGCCATCTCAGAAACCCCCTTCTCTACATTTCAAAGGCCTTCCAGGCTCAAAACATTAGCACAGTAAAGGCCCTAGGTGAGATGCAGGGAGGGACTACCTAAGGGCATTGGACCCTCCCTGCTTTCCATAACAATGGGAGGAAGGTCTGAGTTGCTGGGGGTATAAACTTGCAGGTTCCCGCTCTCCCGGGCTTCTTCTTCCCGGTGGGATCTCGCCTTGTGAGCGTTTATTCCCCTTGGAAGTTTCACACGTGGTGGTCGCCATCTTGGCCTACATGTGGCTGGGGTTCTAGCCTGGAATCCTAAGCATCAGGTTTTTCCTTTTGCTGATTTGTATGCCTGAACCTGTGATAAGTAAAGCTTTTTAAAACCTAAAAAAAAAAAAAAAAAAAAAAAAAAGAATAGGTTATTTGAAAATAAGAGTCCTATGTCTATTTTTAGAACTTGTCCACCTAGCTATTCATGAAGCCAAATTGCTCTATTCTGATTCACATACAAGTCACCAAGCAATAATAAAAACAGTAAATGTATAGAGATGCATTTTCAATAGAAATGTTCTAGAGAGTTCCCTCTATCACTGATTTGACAGCTAGACATATATTCAATCTTACCAAAGAGCTGGGGCTGGGAGGGCAAGTAAACAGATCAGAAGGATGGGAAATTATACACCTGAGCAGAGTTTGTCCATGGCACTACTTTAACTAGGACTCTTGCCAAAGCAGTCCCAGAAACCAGTTGTAATATATACAAATCATTTACTTGAGAGGGTCTGATACTCTAAGGGAGTATATGAAAAACACAAGGGTGGGAAGGCTCTCCCCTAGATAGCTGAGGCTTAAACTCACAAGAGGCTCTCAGAAATGGTACTGAACACACAATTGAGTCCGCTGACTCAAGGCTTAAAGTGGCTGTAGAGGGAAATCAACTTGCTTCCTATTGTTCCAAGTTCTTAGCTGAGATCCCTATAATAAAAGACAAATGGACAAGAGAAAAGCAGAGTAAACGGGAGTGTACTATGCTTTTCTCAGAGCCAGGAGTAAGAGTGATCCCTGAGCACAGAGCCAGGGATCTGTGGCATCACACACCTCATGCATACATGGTGCTAGAGATTTAAATAACTTCTCTGGGGGTGGTTAAAATGGGAATTCAAAAAGATTTTAGTAGGGTGAGGGGAGGGTCAATGATGTTTGGGGAAGACAAGTTGCTCCTAGAAGAATAGATGAGGACTATGGTAGCGTATGGCAAAGTTTGTCATGGCCGGGTGTCTCCTCTAGCCTGCTGTGCAGGGGTGAGTCCATCTTCCTTGGTTACCGAGATTCTCAGAGGGAGGTTTTATGTGCTTATGACATGAGCTCCACTGGAATGATTTAGCTTTAGGGAGTGAAGGGAATCTAGAGAAAACCTCTCCCCTCATGTGCTGTTTTTCAAATGCCTTTAACTCAGAATAATCAATATACCAAAGAGGCCTATTTTGTGGTGACATTGTCCTGAAGTCCTACCAAAACATTAACAGTAGCATATTCTGATACTTGGTAGTATTTATAGACCAACTACCAATAAGCATTGTTTGAAGGCTGTTACCGGAGTCTCTAAAAAAAAAATGGTAGCATAAAAATGGGCTGAGAAAGAGAAAGGGAAACAAATAAAGAACCTGCCATGGAGGTGGGCGGGGACGTTGGTGGTGGGAGATGGGCACTGGTGGAGGGACGGGTGCTGGAACACTGTATGACCAAAACCCAAACATGAACTTTTTTAATTGTATATCTTTTTATTTGTATATCTCATGGTGGTATAATAAAATACTTAAAAAAAATGGGCTGAACAAAACATGAGAACCTAGAAGAAATGGATAAATTCCTGAAGTCCTATAACCTCCCACGATTGAAACAAGAAGACCCTCCAATACCTAAATAAGCCTATCACCATCGGGGAAATTGAAACAGTAATTAAAAGTCTGCCCAAACACAAAAGCCCAGGTCCAGATGGGTTCACTGGCGAATTCTACCAAACCTTTAAGGAGGACCTACTGCCAGTCCTGTTCAAGCTCTTCCAGGAAATAGAAGAAACAGAAACACTCCCAAACAGCTTCTACGAGGCGCATATCACCCCTGATACCCAAAGCAGGGAGAGACAATACAAAGAAGGAAAATTACAGACCAATCTCCTTGATGAACACAGATGCTAAGATCTTCAACAAAATACTAGCAAACAGAATCCAAAGACTCATCAAAAGATCATACATCATGACCAAGTAGGATTCATCCCGGGAATGCAAGGATGGTTCAACATTCGCAAATCAATCAACATAATACATCACATCAATAAGAGAAAAAATAAAAACCATATGGTCCTGTTGCAGGACTCCTTTAAGGGCCGCTGCATTAGCACACTAAAGGGCCTAGGTGAGGTGCAGGGAGGGATTATCTAAGGACATTTAACACTCCCTGCTTTCCATAACAATGGGAGGAAGGCCTGAGTTGCATGGGTATAAACTAGCCGGTTTTCACTCTCCCGCGCTTCTTTGGGGGCTTTTGCTCGCTGTGAGTGTTCCCCTGCTTGGAAGCTACACACGTGGTGGTCGCCATCTTGGCCTACACGTGGCAGGGGTTCTAGCCTGGAATCCTAAGCATCGGGTTTTTCCTTTTGCTGATTTGTATGCCTGAACCTGTGATAAGTAAAGTCTTTTAAAACCTCATCGGATCCCTGAGTGCTCATCCATTCCTCGCCGGCCTCGGAGGTAGAAGGGAACTTCGCTTCCCGGCACTGTCGGGGACCCTGGCAGAGCGCCCCGACATTTGGCGTCCCTTGTGTGGGCACCACGAACATCGTCTGGTCTAATTATCATCGGACAGAGATCATCTGCCTCCGAACCGTGAGTAAAATGATGGATATCTCATGGTATAGATACATTGTATCTTTTATTGGCTCGGCACCATACATAGCCCAGTCTATAAAGTTCCTTTCTGAGAACTACTCTATCTTTTCACAAATCATCTGGGTCCTTGCGATTTTTTAAACTGTACCTTTGCGTAAGGACAATGTTTAATAGAGAGAGGGAAGAAAGTAATAAATTGAATGCAATCTTAAGGGACGAGATTTACTCAGCGATTGAAGAAATAAGTGAGGATCATAAAGCTACAGGTAGACTGGTCTTAAAGCTTGAGGACAGAATTATTAAACAGAGTTTAAAATTTGAAAAGAAATTAGAAGAACAGGAAAGTAAAATTATTAACCAGATTTTAAAATTTGAGGAAAAATTAGAAGAACAGGATTTAAAATTCAAGGAAAAATTAGAAGAACAGGATTTAAAATTCAAAGAAAAATTAGAAGAACAGGAAAGTAAAATTATTAAACAGGATTTAAAATTTGAAGTAAAGTTTGAAGAGCAGAAGAAGGATATCGATAAAATCAGCATTATCTTAGAGGAAGAAATTGACAGACAGAGAGATAGAATAGATGGACAAGAAAGAGGAGGTTTGGAAGTTACACATAAGATTGAAAGAACAAAAGGAAGAAACATATAGGAAACTTGAAAACTTAAACCAAGAAATGGATGTGTTACGCAGGGAGATTTCTGATTTCATAACTTATCAATCAGGACCTAGCGCATACCCAATACTGAGGCGTGAACCAACTAAAAGCCGTTCACAAACACGCCCCAAAACTGTAGACTTGAAAAAGGTGTATACATTCCCAGCAAAAAAATCTAAAAAAGAATTCTAATGTGGCTGATAACCCAGAGGAGGCAAATTCCCAAGCTGAAAATCTCTCCAGAGTTAATACCCTCAATGGGGTAGATGTTCCTCTGCCAGATACTACAAGCTCTGATGAGGAAGAAGGGGAGAAACAGATTAGCTCGAGTCAAAGAGCAAAGCCCAGCAATCTTTCTCATGACCAATCTAAAGATAAAGTAAAACCGATTCATGAAGACTTAAAAATTGAGGCAATAACCCCGTTTAGGAAGGCTTGCGACAGGTTTGGAATATCAAGTCCTTATACTTTAAAATATTTAGCTGATTGGAGGCGAAAGTAGTCAGTGGGTATTGGGAGACTTTGAAACGGTAGCCGATACTTGTCTAAACAAATCACAGTACATGCAATGGCATATGTGGTATGCAGATGGGGTTAACCAGAATATTGACACTTTAAGAGAAAAGGAATCAGGCCATACTATAACTTTTGCCATGCTAAAAGGTGAAGGTGAATGGAAAGATAAAAGCAAAACAAGCGACATTACCTGAACCTATTTTAAAATTCGTTCGGGAGACAGCATTAAAGGCGTGGGAAAGAGTAGGTTCCGACCCAGAATTTCTAGGTAGCTATACAAAAATTTACCAGGGTCGTGATGAACCATACTTTGATTTTGTTGGGAGATTATGTGAAACAATCCAAAGACAGGTTCAAGACCCAACCACTCAAGAAATCCTAAAACGAAACTTAGCATATGAGAATGCTAATCAAAAATGTCGAGCATTACTATATGGTATTAGGGAAAAGGATGACCTCATGGGGTATCTAAAGGCCTGTAGAAATGTCGGTTTAACCTCCCATAAAACACAGGATGATATAGGAGGCTTATCCCATACAGCAGGAGGATCAGGAGAGGGATGAAATGTCGGACAGCTCTAGGGGGGAGAAACAAGTCAGACAGCTCTAGGGGGGAGAAACAATAAACTTCAAAGGATAAACAATAATCGAAGAAACTATTCTAATAATCGCAGCTCCACCCCTCGAAGGGCCCCACCTGGACCATGCCCAAGGTGCAGAAAAGGAAAACATTGGGCCAGAGACTGTCGGTCTTGGAGGCGAAGTCAGCCTCAGGCTTCATCTGGACAGATAACCTGCTTTAGCTGCGGAAAGAAGGGACACACCCGTAGAGATTGCCCATCTCCTAAAACTATCAATACAGGGCAACATTCTAATAATCCCTTTATAGGAAATGTTACATGGACCCCCTCCCAGGTTCCACAAGCTCCGCAGGCTCAAATAACATCTATTCCTCCCCCTAATGCGGGAAACTGGGTGGGGGCCAGCCCCAGGCCCAGCTGAATCCAGGGGCACTCTCCTTCATTCCACCTGCCCACTATCCTCCGAATCAGAATCCACAGAATTACAGTCAATAAATGCTCTCTGGCCTACCCCATCAGGCAGTGACAGTCTCGACATTCTCTGCCCTAAGACTGTCACAATATACCCAAGTCAAGACCCCTACATGCTAAAAACAGGGATAAAAAGGACCTGCTCCCCAGGTAGTATGGGTTTAATTCAGGGAGCGATTGGCTGAAATTTAAGGGAATTATGGTGCATTTCGGACTTCTGGATCCTGAATCTCATGGAGAGATAATACTGTCAATATCTGTGCCAACTAAATGGACTTTTAAAAAGGGGAACCACTTGCTAAACTATTATTATTTTTTGAGGATCCGTGTAGTCAGTCCGAGACACCCTACAGCTGGTGGCTTAAACAGTACCAACCATTCTGCCAACTTCATTGTTGGTTATGCAGCCACACAGAACCAAGCCCACCAGCCACCTGCTAACTATCTAGTTGGGTACACTGCCAGAATTTCTCAGGCCAAGCGGCCGGTTATACCCATCGAAATTTATAAAAGGAAATTCAAAGGCATGTTGGATACAGGGGCAGACATATCCATAATCTCCACCAAGTATTGGCCCTCTAACTGGGCCCTAAAAGAAAGTGTCCCATAGCCTGAGCGGGGTAGGCAATATCTCCTCCTCTCTTCTCCGACAGAGTGCCAGGTGGCTGCCGTGTATTGGCCCTGAAGGGAATGTAGCCATGGTCCAGCCTTATATAGCCCCTATGCCTTTAACTTTATGGGGTCGAGACATGCTGGAGCAGTGGGGGGGCAGTAATCCACATACCTCGTCCAATTCCCCGTCGAGCACCAATTCCAGCTCTCCATAATAAGCCTAACACCGGGAGTAACCCTTTTTTAATTGGGGCCGCTGTGGTTAGCGCCCACTACCTATCCGTATTCAGTGGAAGTCTGACAAACCTATATGGACACCACAGTGGCCCCTCAATACCAAAAAGTTAGAGGCGCTAACAAATCTAGTGGAAGAACAGCTGAAATTAGGACATATTGAGGAAGAAACGTTTTCAGAATGGAATTCTCCTGTTTTTTGTAATACAGAAAAAATCAGGCAAATGGCGTTTGCTGATTGACTTAAGGAATGTAAATTCTACTATGGTCCCCCATGGGAGCCCTACAACCTGGGCTCCCCTCTCCAGCAGCTATTCCTAAGGATTGGCCGCTAATTATCATAGATTTAAAAGACTGCTTTTACAGCATACCTATCCACCCAGATGATCGGAAAAGGTTTGCATTTTCAGTCCCTTCCATTAATCATAAAGGTCCTTTACGTAGGTTTCAGTGGACAGTATTGCCCCAAGGAATGACTAATTCACCTACGATGTGTCAACACTTTGTTGATGAGGTTTTGCGACCCATTCGTGCTAAATTTCCTGGTGCATACATCATCCACTACATGGATGATATCCTGCTAGCTTGTGATAATTCCAGAGATCTCCAGAATTTATATAATGATGTAATGACAGTTTTACCAGAGGCTGGCTTACAAGTAGCTCCGGAGAAAATCCAGATGCAGCCTCCATATGAATATTTGGGCTATGCTCTTGACCGCACTACAGTAGCGTCCTCAAAAGATCTCCATTAGTCAGAAAAGGCTCAAAACCTTGAATGATTTTCAAAAACTGCTGGGGGATATCAACTGGGTGCGCCCCTCCCTTGGTATTCCTAACTGTGAGCTCAGTAACCTGTTCCACACCCTTGAAGGTGATCCTGCTTTAAATAGCCCAAGGCAGCTAACTCCTAAAGCTCAGAAGGAATTAGATTTTTTCATGGATCGGCTTCAAAAATCTTACCTCTCCAGATTTAATCCCGGAGAAAAGGTATGGTTCTTGGTCTTCAACACTCCCGAGTCTCCAACTGCTGCTATAGCCCAATTATCTGGACCGTTAGAATGGGTTTACTTACATAACAAGCAGAATCGTACTGCTACACCTTACCTTGAGATGATAGCTAACCTTATAATTAAGGGAAGATCAAGAACCCAAGTATTACTTGGACATGATCCCCATGTAATTGTACTACCTGACCCTAAAAAAGAAATTGAAGCTGTTTTACCACTCAGTGAAATCCTTCAGAGAGCTTTAGCAGATTTTTCAGGAGAAATATCTTATCATTACCCAGCTGGAAAAACCTGGGAATTTCTGAAAAGGACACCTTTTATAATTTCCACCATTGTCCGCTCCTCTCCCATTCCTGATGCTCCAGTGTATTATATTGATGGCTCCTCATCAGGAAGGGGTGGAATCTACAGGTCCTTCGTTGACCACTACTGTGCATACAAATTATAAATCTGCCCAACAAGTGGAACTCGCCACCCTGATACATTTACTATCCCATGTATCTGGCCCATGTAATGTGGTGAGTGATTCTGCATATGTAGTTGGTTTATTTCCTGGAATTGTCACTGCTTCTTTAAATGCCCATAATCCTATAATTCAGGAGCTGCTCCATAAACTACAAGATCTCCTCCGAAATAGAACATTCCCTATATACATCTCCCACATCCGTTCTCACAGCCGACTCCCGGGCCAATGGTTCGAGGAAGCGAAGCAGCAGATCTCTTGGCAGCACCAGTATTTAAATCAGCTGAGGAAGAGCACCAGACTCTACATACAAATGCCCGCCGCCTTCATGTACACCATGGCATCCCATGGAGACAAGCTAGACAAATTGTCCGCAACTGTCCTGTCTGTGCTCCTTTACATTGTACATCTCATGTAGCAGGAGCAAATCCTCGAGGTTTACAGACAAACCAATTGTGGCAGATGGATATAACTCATACTAACTTATTTCCCAACAAACCTTTCCTTCATGTGGTCATCGATACATATTCCCGGTTCATATGGGCTGTTCCTATGGCGTCTGAAAGAGCTAAATCTGTTTGTTCATTTTTACTCCAGTGCTTCTCCGTCATGGGTATTCCCCATACCATAAAAACAGATAATGGTCCTGCTTACACCAGCAAAACCTTCAAATCCTTTTTGCGAGGAATGGCAGATCAAACATATTACAGGAATTCCATATAATCCACAAGGACAAGGAATAGTTGAGCGTGCCCACAGAACACTTAAAACTCAGCTATTAAAGCAGCGAAAAACAAGCATGCCTCCAATGGATTCTTTATCTTTAACATTATTCACCTTAAACTTCTTAAATATACCTCAAGGAGATCCCTATACCGCGGCTGAGCGTCACTTTCAAGAAGATATGCAAACTCAAAAAACAGTCAATTCACCTATCTGGGTGAAAATTGATGATAAATGGATTGCAGGTCACCTCCTCATTCGGGGAAGAGGCTATGCTTTCATTTCTACAGGCGATAACCCTGCCAAGAAACTCTGGGTCCCTCTGCGACTTGTTAAGACTAGAATTCTCCAAGAATCAGAAAACAACTAATTCTTTCAATATAAAGTCTTAAATTTTAAATTGCAAGTTGCTGTTTAAACTTCCTGGATTGGTTCCTTTTAATAATGATCTTGTTTTTGCAGTCTGTGATCATGGTTCATGTCTAATATCTTGCCTTACAGCCTAAATATTTTCTTTCTTACAAAAAAAAAAAGGGGTGGAAAAATGGGTGGACTCTGATCACAGTGCTCATTACAAAAATGTTTGCTAAATCAATAAAAAATTGTTTTTCTAATGATTCTGTTCACAGGATGAGATATTCGAATCCAGTAAACCTGCGCTACAGTGCTCAATACTCCGAGACTCCTAAAACAGTGCTCGCTAAAAATTTAATAATTTGCAAAACTAATTTTTTCCCAATGCTCTATTCACAGGAAAAGACACTTTCTCACCATCATTTGCCGGCTTTATATTTCATGAAGCGCTTGACTCGTTACCATTTATCACCCTAAATGGGTCACATATACAGCTGTAAGATATTGATCGATCAAATGTATGTGTGCGTGTGTGTGCATGTGGTGGCCACCATTATGTTTGTGATTAATGTTGTGTCTATGTTATGTCTCAACTACTACCTTCTCAATTTCTGACCACTACAAACCTCTATTACATTCATCAACTCCACTGCTGATCCACTAGATTTATCAATTTTAAAATCATCAATTCTCATACTTATTTCCCTGCTCCACCCATGTTGGAGCTTCTTTATATTCTTCTCTCCATCCCAGACTTGGATCCCTACAAAGCCTTAAAATCTCTACTTGTGATTAACCTCGAAAAGTGTTTTTGTCTCGCCTAAGCTACAGGTACAGTTACCGGTGCCAATGTTCCCTTGCTGAAGAAGCCCTGCAAGGCGCCCACACCGATGTTCCAGACACCTGCTCCAGCACTCAAGACTCCTGTTCCAGAGTTCAAGATATCACACCGATGTTCCAGACACCTGCTCCAGCGCTCAAGACTCCTGTTCCAGAGTTCAAGATACCACACCGATGTTCCGGACACCTGTTCCAGCACTCAAGACTCCTGTTCCAGAATTCGAGATACTTGTTCCAGTGTTCCTGAGACCCGATCCAGCGTTCCTGACAATTCAACGAGTTCCTGATCGCTGCTCTCCAGAGACTCATACTCATATGATCACCGCTATTGCTGTTCCAGAAGTAGCCCCACAGACTTTGTTCCAGACACCCGACTTTACATAAAATATAGCAAATTGACTCTCAGAAATTATGGACGAGTGCAAACTATGGTCCGTTATAATCAGACAGCTAGAAACACTTTGTCTTGAACTTTCTTTGGGTCCAAAAAACAAGTTAGGATCCTAAAGTAACATGTATTATCATTTTGTAATTCGAATTGTTTTTTCTTATCTTAATTTTCTGTACATTACTAAATATTTCTTACCTTTTCAATTTTTATTAGTAAACTAATCAGGGGAGTTGTTGCAGGACTCCTTTAAGGGCCGCTGCATTAGCACACTAAAGGGCCTAGGTGAGGTGCAGGGAGGGATTATCTAAGGACATTTAACACTCCCTGCTTTCCATAACAATGGGAGGAAGGCCTGAGTTGCATGGGTATAAACTAGCCGGTTTTCACTCTCCAGCGCTTCTTTGGGGGCTTTTGCTCGCTGTGAGTGTTCCCCTGCTTGGAAGCTACACACGTGGTGGTCGCCATCTTGGCCTACACGTGGCTGGGGTTCTAGCCTGGAATCCTAAGCATCGGGTTTTTCCTTTTGCTGATTTGTATGCCTGAACCTGTGATAAGTAAAGTCTTTTAAAACCTCATCGGATCCCTGAGTGCTCATCCATTCCTCGCCCGGCCGGAGGTAGAAGGGAACTTCGCTTCCGGCACTGTCCAGGGGACCCAGCGAGAGCGCCCGACATGGTCCTATCGATAGATGCAGAAAAAGCATTTGACAAGATCCAACCCATTCATGATTAAAACCCTCCAGAAAATGGGAATTGAAGGAGCTTCCTCCAAGATAGTCAAAGCCATCTACCCAAAGCCCACAGCGAGTATCATTCTCAATGGGGAAAAATTGAAAGCCTTCCCCTTAAGATCAGGGACACGACAAGGTTGCCCTCTCTCACCTCTTTTTATTCAATATAGTACTGGAGGTACTTTCCATAGCAATCAGAGAAGAAAAAGGACATTAAGGGCACCCAGATAGGCAAGGAAGAAATCAAGCTATCATTATTTGCAGATGACATGATATTATACCTAGAGAACCTAAACTCTCGACCCAAAACTCTTAGAAACAATAGATAGGTATAGTAGAGTGGCAGGGTACAAAATCAATACCCAAAAGTCGGTGGCTTTCCTATACACAAATAACGAAAGAGAAGAAAGGGATATTAAGAAATCGATTCCATTCTGGTGTGCCACAGAAAATCAAATACCTAGGAATCAACTTAACCAAGTGTGCAAGGATCTATACAAAGAGAACTACAAGACACTGCTTCAAGAAAATAAAAAAAGGGACACGAGGAAATGGGAAACACATTCCCTGCTCATGGATGGGGAGAATTAACATTGTCAAGATGGTAATACTCCCTAGAAGCCTTATACAGATTCAATGCGGTTCCTATAAGGATTCCCCTGACATTCTTTAAAGAAATTGACCAAACACTTCACAAAATTCCATATGGAATAATGGCCCCCCCACGGATGGCTAAAGCAATCCTTGGGAAGAAGAAGATGGGAGGCATCACCTTTCCCAACCTCAAACTGTACTACAAAGAGCAGTAATTAAAACAGCGTGGTACTGGAATAAAAACAGACCGGTGGACCTATGGAATAGAGTTGAGTATCCTGCACACCCACCCTCAAAGACATGATCAGTTAATCTTTGATAAAGGTGCAAAGAGTCCAAACTGGAGTAAGGAAAGCCTCTTCAACAAGTGGTGCTGGGAAAACTGGACAGCTACATGTAAAAAAATGAATTTGGACCTGTGTCTAACACCTTTTGCACAAAAATCAGATTCAAAATGGATTAAAGATCTCCAATATCAGACCTGAATCCATAAAGTAAGTTGATCGAAGAAAATATGGGAAAAACCCTCCACGACATCGAAGCTAAAGACATCTTCAAGGTGAAACACCATTAACAAAGCAACTAGAAAGAAAATATATAATATATGGGACTACATGGAAACTGAAGAGCTTCTGCACCTCGAAAGAAACAGTGACCAAGATAGAAAGACAGTCGACAGGAATGGGAAAGAATATTCACCCAATACCCATCTGATAAGGGGTTAATATCCCAGGATATATCAGGCACTGGTACAGCTATATAAGAAAAAAAACAGCCAACCCCATTAGAAAATGGGGAGAGGAGATGAACAGAAACTTTGACAAGGAAGAAATCCGAATGGCCAAAAGGCATATGAAAAAATGCTCATCATCACTAATCATCAGAGAGATGCAAAATCAAAACAACAATGAGATATCACCTCACACCACAGAGAATGGCCCATATTCCAAAGGGGTAAAAGCAACAAGTGCCTGGCGTGGATGTGGGGGAAAGGGGACTCTCATACACTGTTGGTGGGAATGTCGAGCTTAGCACAACCTTTCTGGAAAACAATATGGACATTCCTCCAAAGACTAGAAATTGAGCTCCCCCTTTGACCCAGCCATACCGCTCCTGGGAGATATACCCTGGGAAGCCAAAAAACGCACAGCCGGAACAATCCGCACTTTTTATTTTCTTAGCAGCACTGTTCACAATAGCCAGAACCTGGAAACAACCAGTATGCCCGAGAACTGATGACTGGATAAAGAAACTGTAGGTACATCTACACAATGGAATACTATGCAGCTGTCAGGGGAAAAAATGAAGTTATGAAATTTTGCTATAAATGGATGGACATGGAAAGAATCATGTTGAGTGAAATTTAGTCAGAGAGGAAAGGGAGAGACATAGAATGACTGCATTTATTTGCATGGCATAAATATACCAGGTGATCTTACCAAAAGTGGAAATTACCACAAGCGTGTGGGAGTCAGAGGTTGGGTTAGATAGAGAAGGGAACATGAGTGAATAAATGTCGAAAGGGTCCTGATACCAACATAGAGAACTGAGCATTAAAGACAGACAAAAAATGCAAATGATGGCTTCTAAGTGTGTGCGTAGTGCAGCCCACAATGTGTGGGAGAAGGGAGGAGAGAGAGGGAGAGGAGAGATAACCTACCATTTAGGCGGGATGTGGGAGGGAATTGGGGACATTGGTGGTGGCTGAGGGGGCACTGGTGGAGGGGCGGGGTGCTGGAACACTATGTGACCGAAACCCCCAAAGCGTGAACAACGTTGTAATTGTATATCTCACGGTGGTATAATAAGTATTAAAAAAATGGGCTGAGGGATGTAAGTCGGTGTTACAACACTTGTCTTGCATGTGTGAGGCCCTGAGTTTCTCCTGCTCCCCCAAGACAGACAAACAAAAATAGCAAATAACACACAAGGTTGCATTTAATTTTTTTAAAATTCTCTTATTATTTTATATATTATTTTTATATAACACCATGAGATA
>JAJIBD010028759.1:0-65915 GCA_021461705.1 Cryptotis parvus
TTGCAGGACTCCTTTAAGGGCCGCTGCATTAGCACACTAAAGGGCCTAGGTGAGGTGCAGGGAGGGATTATCTAAGGACATTTAACACTCCCTGCTTTCCATAACAATGGGAGGAAGGCCTGAGTTGCAGGGGTATAAACCAGCCGGTTTTCACTCTCCGCTTCTTTGGGGGCTTTTGCTCGCTGTGAGTTCCCCTGCTTGGAAGCCACACACGTGGTGGTCGCCATCTTGGCCTACACGTGGCTGGGGTTCTAGCCTGGAATCCTAAGCATCGGGTTTTTCCTTTTTGCTGATTTGTATGCCTGAACCTGTGATAAGTAAAGTCTTTTAAAACCTCATCGGATCCCCTGAGTGCTCATCCATTCCTCCGCCGGCTTCGGAGGTAGAAGGGAACTCGCTTCCCGGCACTGTCGGGGACCCTGGCGGAGCGCCCCGACATTTGGCGCCCCTTTGTGTGGGCACCACGAACATCGCCTGGTCTAATTATCATCGGACAGAGATCATCTGCCTCCGAACCGTGAGTAAAATGATGGATATCTCATGGTATAGATACATTGTATCTTTTTATTGGCTCGGAACCATACATAGCCCAGTCTATAAAGTTCCTTTCTGAGAACTACTCTATCTTTTCACAAATCATCTGGGTCCTTGCGATTTTTAAACTGTACCTTTGCGTAAGGACAATGTTTAATAGAGAGAGGGAAGAAAGTAATAAATTGAATGCAATCTTAAGGGACGAGATTTACTCAGCGATTGAAGAAATAAGTGAGGATCATAAAGCTACAGGTAGACTGGTCTTAAAGCTTGAGGACAGAATTATTAAACAGAGTTTAAAATTTGAAAAGAAATTAGAAGAACAGGAAAGTAAAATTATTAACCAGATTTTAAAATTTGAGGAAAAATTAGAAGAACAGGATTTAAAATTCAAGGAAAAAATTAGAAGAACAGGATTTAAAATTCAAAGAAAAATTAGAAGAACAGGAAAGTAAAATTATTAAACAGGATTTAAAATTTGAAGTAAAGTTTGAAGAGCAGAAGAAGGGATATCGATAAAATCAGCATTATCTTAGAGGAAGAAATTGACAGACAGAGAGATAGAATAGATGGACAGAAAGAGGAGGTTTGGAAGTTACACATAAGATTGAAAGAACAAAAAGGAAGAAACATATAGGAAACTTGAAAACTTAAACCAAGAAATGGATGTGTTACGCAGGGAGATTTCTGATTTCATAACTTATCAATCAGGACCTAGCGCATACCCAATACTGAGGCGTGAACCAACTAAAAGCCGCTCACAAACACGCCCCCAAAAACTGTAGACTTGAAAAAGGTGTATACATTCCCAGCAAAAAAATCTAAAAAAAGAATTCTAATGTGGCTGATAACCCAGAGGAGGCAAATTCCCAAGCTGAAAATCTCTCCAGAGTTAATACCCTCAATGGGGTAGATGTTCCTCTGCCAGATACTACAAGCTCTGATGAGGAAGAAGGGGAGAAACAGATTAGCTCGAGTCAAAGAGCAAAGCCCAGCAATCTTTCTCATGACCAATCTAAAGATAAAGTAAAACCGATTCATGAAGACTTAAAAATTGAGGCAATAACCCCGCTTTAGGAAGGCTTACGACAGGTTTGGAATATCAAGTCCTTATACTTTAAAATATTTAGCTGATTGGAGCGAAAGTAGTCAGTGGGTATTGGGAGACTTTGAAACGGTAGCCGATACTTGTCTAAACAAATCACAGTACATGCAATGGCATATGTGGTATGCAGATGGGGTTAACCAGAATATTGACACTTTAAGAGAAAAGGAATCAGGCCATACTATAACTTTTGCCATGCTAAAAGGTGAAGGTGAATGGAAAAATAAAGCAAAACAAGCGACATTACCTGAACCTATTTTAAAATTCGCTCGGGAGACAGCATTAAAGGCGTGGGAAAGAGTAGGTTCCACCCAGAATTTCTAGGTAGCTATACAAAAATTTACCAGGGTCGTGATGAACCATACTTTGATTTTGTTGGGAGATTATGTGAAACAATCCAAAGACAGGTTCAAGACCCAACCACTCAAGAAATCCTAAAACGAAACTTAGCATATGAGAATGCTAATCAAAAAATGTCGAGCATTACTATATGGTATTAGGGAAAAGGATGACCTCATGGGGTATCTAAAGGCCTGTAGAAATGTCGGTTTAACCTCCCATAAAACACAGGATGATATAGAGGCTTATCCCATACAGCAGGAGGATCAGGAGAGGGATGAAATGTCAGACAGCTCTAGGGGGGAGAAACAAGTCAGACAGCTCTAGGGGGGAGAAACAATAAACTTCAAAGGATAAACAATAATCGAAGAAACTATTCTAATAATCGCAGCTCCACCCCTCGAAGGGCCCCACCTGACCATGCCCAAGGTGCAGAAAAGGAAAACATTGGGCCAGAGACTGTCGGTCTTGGAGGCGAAGTCAGCCTCAGGCTTCATCTGGACAGATAACCTGCTTTAGCTGCGGAAAGAAGGGACACACCCCGTAGAGATTGCCCATCTCCTAAAACTATCAATACAGGGCAACATTCTAATAATCCCTTTATAGGAAATGTTACATGGACCCCCTCCCAGGTTCCACAAGCTCCGCAGGCTCAAATAACATCTATTCCCTCCCCCCAACGCGGAAACTGGGTGGGGGCCAGCCCCAGGCCCAGCTGAATCCAGGGGCACTCTCCTTCATTCCACCTGCCCACTATCCTCCGAATCAGAATCCACAGAATTACAGTCAATAAATGCTCTCTGGCCTACCCCATCAGGCAGTGACAGTCTCGACATTCTCTGCCCTAAGACTGTCACAATATACCCAAGTCAAGACCCCTACATGCTAAAAACAGGGATAAAAGGACCTGCTCCCCAGGTAGTATGGGTTTAATTCAGGGGAGCGATTGGCTGAAATTTAAGGGAATTATGGTGCATTTCGGACTTCTGGATCCTGAATCTCATGGAGAGATAATACTGTCAATATCTGTGCCAACTAAATGGACTTTTAAAAAAGGGGAACCACTTGCTAAACTATTATTATTTTTTGAGGATCCGTGTAGTCAGTCCGAACACCCTACAGCTGGTGGCTTAAACAGTACCAACCATTCTGCCAACTTCATTGTTGGTTATGCAGCCACACAGAACCAAGCCCACCAGCCACCTGCTAACTATCTAGTTGGGTACACTGCCAGAATTTCTCAGGCCAAGCGGCCGGTTATACCCATCGAAATTTATAAAAGGAAATTCAAAGGCATGTTGGATACAGGGGCAGACATATCCATAATCTCCACCAAGTATTGGCCCTCTAACTGGGCCCTAAAGAAAGTGTCCCATAGCCTGAGCGGGGTAGGCAATATCTCCTCCTCTCTTCTCCGACAGAGTGCCAGGTGGCTGCCGTGGTATTGGCCCTGAAGGGAATGTAGCCATGGTCCAGCCTTTATATAGCCCCTATGCCTTTAACTTTATGGGGTCGAGACATGCTGGAGCAGTGGGGGGCAGTAATCCACATACCTCGTCCACTCCCCCCGCCGAGCACCAATTCCAGCTCTCCATAATAAGCCTAACACCGGAGTAACCCTTTTTAATTGGGGGCCGCTGTGGTTAAGCGCCCACTACCTATCCGTATTCAGTGGAAGTCTGACAAACCTATATGGACACCACAGTGGCCCCCTCAATACCAAAAAAGTTAGAGGCGCTAACAAATCTAGTGGAAGAACAGCTGAAATTAGGACATATTGAGGAAACGCTTTCAGAATGGAATTCTCCTGTTTTTGTAATACAGAAAAAATCAGGCAAATGGCGCTTGCTGATTGACTTAAGGAATGTAAATTCTACTATGAGACCCCATGGGAGCCCTACAACCTGGGCTCCCCTCTCCAGCAGCTATTCCTAAGGATTGGCCGCTAATTATCATAGATTTAAAAGACTGCTTTTACAGCATACCTATCCACCCAGATGATCGGAAAAGGTTTGCATTTTCAGTCCCTTCCATTAATCATAAAGGTCCTTTACGTAGGTTTCAGTGGACAGTATTGCCCCAAGGAATGACTAATTCACCTACGATGTGTCAACACTTTGTTGATGAGGTTTTGCGACCCATTCGTGCTAAATTTCCTGGGGCATACATCATCCACTACATGGATGATATCCTGCTAGCTTGTGATAATTCCAGAGATCTCCAGAATTTATATAATGATGTAATGACAGTTTTACCAGAGGCTGGCTTACAAGTAGCTCCGAGAAAATCCAGATGCAGCCTCCATATGAATATTTGGGCTATGCTCTTGACCGCACTACAGTACGCCCTCAAAAGATCTCCATTAGTCAGAAAAGGCTCAAAACCTTGAATGATTTTCAAAAACTGCTGGGGGATATCAACTGGGTGCGCCCTCCCTTGGTATTCCTAACTGTGAGCTCAGTAACCTGTTCCACACCCTTGAAGGTGATCCTGCTTTAAATAGCCCAAGGCAGCTAACTCCTAAAGCTCAGAAGGAATTAGATTTTTTTCATGAATCGGCTTCAAAAATCTTACCTCTCCAGATTTAATCCCGGAGAAAAGGTATGGTTCTTGGTCTTCAACACTCCCGAGTCTCCAACTGCTGCTATAGCCCAATTATCTGGACCGTTAGGAATGGGTTTACTTACATAACAAGCAGAATCGCACTGCTACACCTTACCTTGAGATGATAGCTAACCTTATAATTAAGGGAAGATCAAGAACCCAAGTATTACTTGGACATGATCCCCATGTAATTGTACTACCTGACCCTAAAAAAAGAAATTGAAGCTGTTTTACCACTCAGTGAAATCCTTCAGAGAGCTTTTAGCAGATTTTTCAGGAGAAATATCTTATCATTACCCAGCTGGAAAAACCTGGGAATTTCTGAAAAGGACACCTTTTATAATTTCCACCATTGTCCGCTCCTCTCCCATTCCTGATGCTCCAGTGTATTATATTGATGGCTCCTCATCAGGAAGGGGTGGAATTACAGGTCCTTCGTTGACCACTACTGTGCATACAAATTATAAATCTGCCCAACAAGTGGAACCTCGCCACCCTGATACATTTACTATCCCATGTATCTGGCCCATGTAATGTGGTGAGTGATTCTGCATATGTAGTTGGTTTATTTCCTGGAATTGTCACTGCTTCTTTAAATGCCCATAATCCTATAATTCAGGAGCTGCTCCATAAACTACAAGATCTCCTCCGAAATAGAACATTCCCTATATACATCTCCCCACATCCGCTTCACAGCCGACTCCCCGGGCCAATGGTTCGAGGAAACGAAGCAGCAGATCTCTTGGCAGCACCAGTATTTAAATCAGCTGAGGAAGAGCACCAGACTCTACATACAAATGCCCGCCGCCTTCATGTACACCATGGCATCCCATGGAGACAAGCTAGACAAATTGTCCGCGAACTCAGTCCTGTCTGTGCTCCTTTACATTGTACATCTCATGTAGCAGGAGCAAATCCTCGAGGTTTACAGACAAACCAATTGTGGCAGATGGATATAACTCATACTAACTTATTTCCCAACAAACCTTTCCTTCATGTGGTCATCGATACATATTCCCGGTTCATATGGGCTGTTCCTATGACGCCTGAAAGAGCTAAATCTGTTTGTTCATTTTTACTCCAGTGCTTCTCCGTCATGGGTATTCCCCATACCATAAAAACAGATAATGGTCCTGCTTACACCAGCAAAACCTTCAAATCCTTTTGCGAGGAATGGCAGATCAAACATATTACAGGAATTCCATATAATCCACAAGGACAAGGAATAGTTGAACGCGCCCACAGAACACTTAAAACTCAGCTATTAAAGCAACGAAAAACAAGCATGCCTCCAATGGATTCTTTATCTTTAACATTATTCACCTTAAACTTCTTAAATATACCTCAAGGAGATCCCTATACCGCGGCTGAACGTCACTTTCAAGAAGATATGCAAACTCAAAAAACAGTCAATTCACCTATCTGGGTGAAAATTGATGATAAATGGATTGCAGGTCACCTCCTCATTCGGGAAGAGGCTATGCTTTCATTTCTACAGACGATAACCCTGCCAAGAAACTCTGGGTCCCTCTGCGACTTGTTAAGACTAGAATTCTCCAAGAATCAGAAAACAACTAATTCTTTCAATATAAAGTCTTAAATTTTAAATTGCAAGTTGCTGTTTAAACTTCCTGGATTGGTTCCTTTTAATAATGATCTTGTTTTGCAGTCTGTGATCATGGTTCATGTCTAATATCTTGCCTTACAGCCTAAATATTTTCTTTCTTACAAAAAAAAAAGGGGGGAAAATGGGTGGACTCTGATCACAGTGCTCATTACAAAAAATGTTTGCTAAATCAATAAAAAATTGTTTTTCTAATGATTCTGTTCACAGGATGAGATATTCGAATCCAGTAAACCTGCGCTACAGTGCTCAATACCCCGAGACTCCTAAAACAGTGCCTCGCTAAAAATTTAATAATTTGCAAAACTAATTTTTCCCAATGCTCTATTCACAGGAAAAGACACTTTCTCACCATCATTTGCCGGCTTTATATTTATGAAGCGCTTGACTCGTTACCATTTATCACCCTAAATGGGTCACATATACAGCTGTAAGATATTGATCGATCAAATGTATGTGTGCGTGTGTGTGCATGTGGTGGCCACCATTATGTTTGTGATTAATGTTGTGTCTATGTTATGTCTCAACTACTACCTTCTCAATTTCTGACCACTACAAACCTCTATTACATTCATCAACTCCACTGCTGATCCACTAGATTTATCAATTTTAAAATCATCAATTCTCATACTTATTTCCCTGCTCCACCCATGTTGGAGCTTCTTTATATTCTTCTCTCCATCCCAGACTTGGATCCCTACAAAGCCTTAAAATCTCTACTTGTGATTAACCTCAAAAAGTGTTTTTGTCTCGCCTAAGCTACAGGTACAGTTACCGGTGCCAATGTTCCCTTGCTGAAGAAGCCCTGCAAGACGCCCACACCGATGTTCCAGACACCTGCTCCAGCACTCAAGACTCCTGTTCCAGAGTTCAAGATATCACACCGATGTTCCAGACACCTGCTCCAGCGCTCAAGACTCCTGTTCCAGAGTTCAAGATACCACACCGATGTTCCGGACACCTGTTCCAGCACTCAAGACTCCTGTTCCAGAATTCGAGATACTTGTTCCAGTGTTCCTGAGACCCGATCCAGCGCTTCCTGACAATTCAACGAGTTCCTGATCGCTGCTCTCCAGAGACTCATACTCATATGATCACCGCTATTGCTGTTCCAGAAGTAGCCCCACAGACTTTGTTCCAGACACCCGACTTTACATAAAAATATAGCAAATTGACTCTCAGAAATTATGGACAGTGCAAACTATGGTCCGTTATAATCAGACAGCTAGAAACACTTTGTCTTGAACTTTCTTTGGGTCCAAAAAACAAGTTAGGATCCTAAAGTAACATGTATTATCATTTTGTAATTCGAATTGTTTTTTCTTATCTTAATTTTCTGTACATTACTAAATATTTCTTACCTTTTCAATTTTTATTAGTAAACTAATCAGGGGGAGTTGTTGCAGGACTCCTTTAAGGGCCGCTGCATTAGCACACTAAAGGGCCTAGGTGAGGTGCAGGGAGGGATTATCTAAGGACATTTAACACTCCCTGCTTTCCATAACAATGGGAGGAAGGCCTGAGTTGCATGGGTATAAACCAGCCGGTTTTCACTCTCCGCGCTTCTTTGGGGGCTTTTGCTCGCTGTGAGTGTTCCCCTGCTTGGAAGCTACACACGTGGTGGTCGCCATCTTGGCCTACACGTGGCAGGGGTTCTAGCCTGGAATCCTAAGCATCGGGTTTTTCCTTTTGCTGATTTGTATGCCTGAACCTGTGATAAGTAAAGTCTTTTAAAACCTCATCGGATCCCTGAGTGCTCATCCATTCCTCGCCGGCTTCGGAGGTAGAAGGGAACTCGCTTCCCGGCACTGTCGGGGACCCCGGCAGAGCGCCCCGACATGGTCCCTATCGATAGATGCAGAAAAAGCATTTGACAAGATCCAACCCATTCATGATTAAAACCCTCCAGAAAATGGGAATTGAAGGAAGCTTCCTCAAGATAGTCAAAGCCATCTACCAAAAAGCCCACAGCGAGTATCATTCTCAATGGGGAAAAATTGAAAGCCTTCCCCTTAAGATCAGGGACACGACAAGGTTGCCCTCTCTCACCTCTTTTATTCAATATAGTACTGGAGGTACTCGCCATAGCAATCAGAGAAGAAAAAGGACATTAAGGGCACCCAGATAGGCAAGGAAGAAATCAAGCTATCATTATTTGCAGATGACATGATATTATACCTAGAGAACCCTAAACTCTCGACCCAAAAACTCTTAGAAACAATAGATAGGTATAGTAGAGTGGCAGGGTACAAAATCAATACCCAAAAAGTCGGTGGCTTTCCTATACACAAATAACGAAAGAGAAGAAAGGGATATTAAGAAATCGATTCCATTCACAATTGTGCCACAGAAAATCAAATACCTAGGAATCAGCTTAACCAAGTGTGTAAAGGATCTATACAAAGAGAACTACAAGACACTGCTTCAAGAAATAAAAGAGGACACGAGGAAATGGAAACACATTCCCTGCTCATAGATGGGGAGAATTAACATTGTTAAGATGGTAATACTCCCTAGAGCTTTGTACAGATTCAATGCGGTTCCTATAAGGATTCCCATGACATTCTTTAAAGAAATTGACCAAACACTTCTGAAATTCATATGGAATAATAAGCCCCCACGGATAGCTAAAGCAATCCTTGGGAAGAAGAAGATGGGAGGCATCACCTTTCCCAACCTCAAACTGTACTACAAAGCAGCAGTAATTAAAACAGCGTGGTACTGGAATAAAAACAGACCGGGTGGACCTATGGAATAGAGTTGAGTATCCTGACACCCACCCTCAAAGACATGATCAGTTAATCTTTGATAAAGGTGCAAAGAGTCCAAACTGGAGTAAGGAAAGCCTCTTCAACAAGAGGTGCTGGGAAAACTGGACAGCTACATGTAAAAAATGAATTTGGACCTGTGTCTAACACCTTGCACAAAAATCAGTTCAAAATGGATTAAAGATCTCAATGTCAGACCTGAATCCATAAAGTATGTTGAAGAAAATATAGGAAAAACCCTCCACGACATCGATGCTAAAGACATCTTCAAAGGTGAAGCACCATTAACAAAGCAACTAGAAGAAAATATAAATATATGGGACTACATGAAACTGAAGAGCTTCTGCACCTCGAAAGAAACAGTGACCAAGATAGAAAGACAGTCGACGGAATGGGAAAGAATATTCACCCAATACCCATCTGATAAGGGGTTAATATCCAGGATATATCAGGCACTGGTACAGCTATATAAGAAAAAAACAGCCAACCCCATTAGAAAATGGGGAGAGGAGATGAACAGAAACTTTGACAAGGAAGAAATCCGAATGGCCAAAAGGCATATGAAAAAATGCTCATCATCACTAATCATCAGAGAGATGCAAATCAAAACAACAATGAGATATCACCTCACACCACAGAGAATGGCCCATATCCAAAAGGGTAAAAGCAACAAGTGCTGGCGTGGATGTGGGGAAAAGGGGACTCTCATACACTGTTGGTGGGAATGTCGACTTGTACAACCTTTCTGGAAAACAATATGGACATTCCTCCAAAGACTAGAAATTGAGCTCCCCTTTGACCCAGCCATACCGCTCCTGGGAATATACCCTGGAAAGCCAAACGCACAGCGGAAACACAATCCGCACTTTTATTTTCATAGCAGCACTGTTCACAATAGCCAAAACCTGGAAACAACCAGTATGCCCGAGAACTGATGACTGGATAAAGAAACTGTGGTACATCTACACAATGGAATACTATGCAGCTGTCAGAAAAAAATGAAGTTATGAAATTTTGCTATAAATGGATGGATATGGAAAGAATCATGTTGAGTGAAATTAGTCAGAAGGAAAGGGAGAGACATAGAATGACTGCATTTATTTGCATGGCATAAATATACTAGGTGATCTTACCAAAAGTGGAAATTACCACAAGCGTGTGGGAGTCAGAGGTTGGTTTAGATAGAGAAGGGAACATGAGTGAATAAATGTCTAAAGTTCTGATGCTAACATAGAACTGAGCATTAAAGACAGACAAAAAATGCAAATGATGGCTTCTAAGTGTACGTAGTGCAGCCCACAATGTGTGGGAGAAGGAGGAGAGAGAGAGGGAGAGGAGAGGGAGATAAAGAACCTGCCATTTAGGCGGGATGTGGGAGGGGGAGGGAATTGGGGACATGGGTGGTGGCTGAGGGGCACTGGTGGAGGGCGGGGTGCTGGAACACTGTGTGACCGAAACCCCCAAGCGTGAACAACGTTGTAATTGTATATCTCACGGTGGTATAATAAAATGTTAAAAAAAAATGGGCTGAGGATGTAAGTCGGTGTTACAACACTTGTCTTGCATGTGTGAGGCCCTGAGTTTTATCCCTGCTCCCATAAGACAGACAAACAAAAATAGCAAATAACACAAGGTTGCATTTAATTTTTTAAATTTCTAATTATTATTTTATATATTATTTTATATAACACCATGAGATAGACATTTACAAAGCTATTCGTGATTGCATTTCAGTCATATAATATTGCAGCACGCATCCCTCCACCAGTGCACATTTCCAACCACCAATGTCCCCAGATTCCCTTCCCCTTCCCCAGCCTGCCTCTATAGCAGACACTTTTCCTCTTCCTCCTCCTCGTCCTCCTCCTCATCCTCCTCCTTCTCCTCATCCTCCTCCTTCTTCTCTTCCTCATCTTTGTCCTCATCCTCGCCCCGTCCTCGCCCTCCTCCTCCTCCTCCTTCTTCTTCTTCCCTTTTCTTACATATTGTGACTTGCCATATATACATTTAGGGGTTAGCATGTAAATCCCTTTGCCTACATTAAATGCTCAGTTCTAGTCTGGCATTACCATTTCCAACAATTAGTAGAACACTGGTATGTATTTATTTATTTATTTGTATATGAATAAATTTTGTCTTTTATTATTTTCTTTTTTTTTTGCTGTTTTTTATTTTTTATTTTTACAATTACAAAGATAAACAATTAAAAAGTTCATATTTGGGTTTTGGTCATACAGTGTTCCAGCACCCATCCCGCCACCAGTGCCCATCTCCCACCACCAACGTCCCCGGTTCCCTCTTCCCTCCCCCAGCCCTCCACCATGGCAGGTTCTTTATTTCTTTCCATTTCTCTCTCTTTCTCTTTTCCTTCCCTCCAGACTATGGATTATAGAACATACATTAAAGGGTTGTCATGTGTATCTTTTTTGCCTCTATTTAATGCTTAGTTCTAGGTTGGCATTAGTGAACACTGGTATATATTTATACCCCACAGATGAATGCAGTCATTATTTATCTGTCCTTTTCCTTCTGACTGATTTCATAAGCATGATGAACTCCATGTCCATCAATCTGTAGGCAAATTTCATGATTTTTTTTCCTGACAGCTGCATAGTATTCCATTGTGTAGATGTACCACAGTTTCTTTATCCAGTCTTCTGTTCCTGGGCACTCTGGTTGTTTCCAGATTCTGGCTATTGTGAATAGAGCTGCGATAAATATAGAAGTGCAGATGGTGTTTCTGCTGTGTGTTTTTAGGTCTCTAGGGTATATTCTGAGAAGTGATATTTCTGGGTGAAATGGGAGATCAATAGCTAGTTTTTGAAGGAATGTCCATGTTGTTTTCAAAAAAAGGCTGTACCAGTTGACATTCCCACCAACAATGTATGACAGCCCCTTTCTGCCCACATCTGCACTAGTACTTGTTGATCTTGTTCTTTTGAATGTGAGCCAGTCTCTGTGGTGTGAGATGATATCTCATTGTTGTTTTGATTTGCATCTCCCTGATGACTAACGATGAAGAGCACTTTTTCATATGCCTTTTGGCCATTCGAATTTCTTCTTTGAGGAAATTTCTGTTCATTTCTTCTACCCATTTCTTAATGGGGTTGGATTTTTTTCTTGAAAAGTTCTACCAGGGCCTTGCATATCTTTGATATTAACCCCTTATAAGATAGGTATTGGGTGAATATTCTTTCCCATTCTGTGGACTCTCTTTGTATCTTGGTCACTGTTTCTTTTGAGGTGCAGAGCTTTTCTGTTTCATATAACCCCATATGTTCATCTTTGCTTCCATTTGCTTTGTCAATAGTGTTTCTTCTTTGAGATGCTTTTAGCTTCAATGTCTTAGAGGGTTTTGCCTATGTTTTCTTCTATGTACTTTATAGATTCATGTCTGATGTTGAGATCTTTAATCCATTTTGATCTGACTTTTGTTCATGGCATTAGAAAGATGTCTAAGTTCATTTTTTTGCATGTAGCTTCCCAGTTTTCCCAGCACCACTTGTTGAAAAGGCTTTCTTTGCTCCACTTAATATATTTTGCTCCTTGATTGAAGATTAAGTAATCACATATTGGCGAGAGTGTGTGAGCATAGTCAGTTCTATTCCATAGGTCTACAGGTCTGTCTTTATTCCAATACCATGATGTTTTAATTAATACTGCTTTGTAGTATAGTTTGAAGTTGGAGAAGCTGATGTCTCCCATCTTCTTTTCCCAAGGATTGCTTTAGCTATCCATGGGGGTCTATTATTCCTTATAAATTTCAGTAATGTTAGGTGAATTTCTTTGAAGAATGTCATGGGTATCCTTATAGGGACCACATTGATTTCACTTAAGAAGCTAGAGAAGCAAACCAAAATCGTCGGGGAAAGCTGTTAGAGTTTTATTTTTCAAATAAAAAACTTTAGCCAAGAATTTCCCTCAATCATTGGGAGGTGTTTTCAGCATGAGAATGAGAGAGTATTTTCAGCCTAGGAATGTTATTTGCTTACAATTTTAACTAAGATTATTCTGGTTTCCGTGTGAAGAATAAATTATGGAAGAGCAATAGTTGAAACACAGAAACCAGTTAGAAGCTATTTTAAATGAGAAATTGGGCTATTTTAAAAGAGAAGGGAGAACATGAGTAAAGATGACTGTGGAGATCAAGAAAAGTGGCCTGTATGGGATAGGAAATATGGCGTAGTAGTAGAGCACTTTACTTTACTGTGAGAAGCCCTGAGTTTGATTCCCTAAAACTGCAAAGGAAAAATAATTCAAGGTGTATTCTGAGGGTAGAATAAACAGATTTTCACTCTTACATATGTTAAGTACAGGTAACATATTGTCTGTAAAAGATGAGCAAAAAAGAATATCAATGGAGACTCTTAAGTCTGTGCTTGAAGAGCAATGCAACTGATTGTGCTATTCATCATTCTGGGGAAGATGGCAAGGCTGGCTCCATTTGGTGATAAAAATCAGAAAATCCAGGGACCAGAGAGATAGTACAATGGGTAGGGTGGTCACCTAGCAAGCAACTGATCAGGTTTAATCCCCAGGACCCTACATGGTCCCCAAACCTGCCAGGAGTGATCGCTGAGTGCAGTTTGGAGGAAGCCCTAAGCACTGCCTGGTGTGCCCTCTCTCCCAAAACAACAACAAAACCCAGGAAATATCTGTTTCCACCATGTTATGTTGGAGGCATCTCTTAGATACATGAGTGTAGCTGTTGAACAATTGGAACTTCAAGAGGAAGGGAGGAAAAATATGGGATTTTCTCACTTATCTGTGGCACACATAGTAACAAGACATTAGACTGCAAACTATTAAATGTGGCAAACTCTCAGTCCTGGGTTACAAAAATGGGAATACCAAGAAAGGAGGGAAATTAGGGTAAGAAATGAGATGATGGACTGCCAGCACCACAGGGGCTTCAGATCAGGATTTTGGATGTTTTGGTGATAGAGGGGTGAAATAACTATGTAGAGCAAAACCATAAGAGTCAACACTAGAACAAGCATGTGACCCAAGCTATAAGCAAGTTTTTTAAAAGTCTGCTAAGGAGGCAGGGTGGGAGAGAGAGAGAAAATGTTGGATCGTTGGTGGAATGATGCTTATGATGGTGGTGGGTTTGGAATCAGAACATAGAAATCCTGAGACTTTTGTTATCAACAGCTTTATAAATCACAGTGCCTATGTTATAATTTTTTAAAAATTAAAAACCTTTAAAAAGTCAAACAAAAATATCCTGCAGTCCCTAACAATAGGGCCAGAGAGATAGTTCAGAGGGTAGGGTGCTTGCTATGCATGCAACCGACCTGGGTTCGACTCCTAGCACCACATCTGGTTCCCTGAGTGCCACCAGGAGTGATTCCTGAGTAGTCCCATTTTGGGCACCCTCCCTCCACCTGTAAGAGATGAGGGGAGGAAGAATGACGAGAAGGGTAACAGACGTGGTGCTTTGGTTGCCTCCAGGCAGGACCATCTTAGACAAAGTTGGCTGCTCCTCCCTTGGTAGCTTTCTCACCTTCCTCTTCTCTCTGGATCCTCATCCTTTTCTTTCCCCTCAGCATGGGAGTCGGGGATATTGACCTCTTGTCTTTGATGTTCCTTGTGGTTCTCTTGCAGCCAACTCCTACCTTTGTATGTGTTTCTTTCATTTATCATTTCTCAGATCTTGCTAACTGAGGTTTTGTTACACAAAACCAGTTAACCTCCTGAGCGGGTTCTTGAATTTCACGTGTAAAACGAGCAAACAAAACTCCAGGTGATTATAAAGTTATAGGTATTTATTTAAAAGCAGTTAGAAGGCGGTTTTGGGTTCTCTGAATTTCTATGTCCCAGCCTCACACTATTCCTTGTTGATTCAGCTCTGGTTTCCATTTATGCATCCTTAGTTCATAATGGTCTCTTGCTGGTTTTACCTTACTCGTTTCATTCTGCCTTTCAGTCACACGTGGTAGTGCTCAGGGCTTACAGCGGCTCTATCTGGTAATGTTTAACCCCAAGTCACATCATCTAAAGAACTGGGGAGGAAAGGGAAAAGCTTTGATGGCAAAGTTGAGGAAAACTGAGCATTGAAGCACTGGATTCCTTGAGAACCAGGCTGAGGTTGAGAGGAGCACAAGAAGAGTATTAAAAACAAGCTATTGTGGAACAATTGGCAAGTTTGTACCTTGAATCAAACTCAGGACAATCACTCTCACTCCGCCCCTGCAGAAGAGAAGTGATTAATTATCTGAAATAAAACCAGAGATGGTTATGATTGGAGTAAAAAGGTGGTATCTCAAAGAGGAACTAAAAGTATGGATAAATGTGGAGACAAGTTTGACAATGTAAAAAAATCATATATGCAGCGACATTCTGCATTTTCCTAGTGATTGCATAGGAAGAGTTAACCATAGGTCCAAAGACTACTAATCAAATGAAAGCATGAATATATATTTAACTCCAGGTAAAACAAAAATTGGCACAAGAAAATAAAAGGAATGATGGAACATCTGTTGGTTCAGCAGTGAACAATATTTATATCACCCTTATACTGAAAACAGATTGAACAGGATACTGTGTTGGGAAGGAGAAGCATCTATTAACTTAAAATGCACATATCTTATGATGCAGAGTTGCCACTTAAAAATAATTTATCTTGTAGACTTGGACAGACTCAATGATATGTATGATAATGCTGTTTGAAATGGCAGAAGGTAGAAGAGAACCCAAAGGACATGAACAGAGTTAACACAATGGTATTCCAAACAGGGGGACACTTTGCTGCCATCAGAAAGAATGTGTTCATGTTATATGAATTGATACAGCAGATAAATTTCAGGTAGCATGACTAAGTGGAAAAAGCAATCCCAGAGCAGTAGGCAGACTTTATGTCGATGTAAGTTTAAGGATATGCCAAGGGCTGCCTCTTGTCCCCAGCAGCAATGATTGACAATTGACCTATGAATTGACCCAAGTCAATTCAATGATTGACTTGGGGAAGGGAGACAGGGACAAGGATAGGGGTATTGCATTGGGCCTAGCCAACCCAGGTGAATTTTGTTATGAAAGCTTCTGGCAACTTTACGTATGTGAGGTTATAGATTCCTCGGGTGAGTATCCATTCTCCACCCCTCAAAAAATAAGTAAATAAATAAATAGATAGATAGATAAATAAATATATAAATAAATAAAACCCATTAAAGAAAAAACCTGCTCTGACACTGGTGGGCTTTTTAAAAGCATACGTGCATGTGTGTGTGTGTGTGTGTGTGTGTGTGTGTGTGTGTGTGTGTGTTTTCCCAAAGTCAACATTCCAGGGTCTTTCTCAGTCACTTTGAAAATGTACAGAGCGAGGGCGGAGCGATAGCCCAGTGGGTAGGGCGTTTGCCTTGCACACGGCGCCTATGCTGGCCTGGGTTCGATCCCCGGCATCCCATATGGTCCCCGAGCACCGCCAGGAGTAATTCCTGAGCAAAGAGCCAGGAGTAACCCCTGAGTACAGCCGGGTGTGACCCAAAAAGCAAAAAAAAAAAAAAAAAAAAATGTACAGAGCGCTGAGAAAATCTGTCTCCCAGTTGCCAGCTACTAAGGCTGCACTTGACTATCAACTTTCACACTGAGAACAAGTCTACCTAATTTACCCAGTGCTGGGCTGTTCACATATTGGTTCTTTCATAGTTATATATATATATATATATATATATATATATAATATGTTTTAATATATAAATTATATATTATATACATTATATATATATATATATACATACATAGTATGTTTTTAGTGAGGGCCGCCATTTTTCACATCAAGACTCCCTTCTCGTCAGAGCTCCATCCAGCAGAAGAACTGATCACAGCCCCGCTCATGTGGTCGCAAAGCCACAAAGCTTTGCTGCAAAGCTCGCACAGTTCATCAATAAATGCTCGAAATTTGAGGTGACTACTAGAGTATCCCACCTGCACGGCAGAGCCTGGCAAGCTATCCGTGTCGTATTTGATATGCCAAATACCAGTAACAATTATAGACCTCATTCCCATGACTGATGGAATGGTTTTGAGGCTCCTTATGTTCCTGGAGCTGGCAGATGCCCTTGGTCTATCTAGCATGTGACAGGACGTATTGAGATGTTACTGGTCCCGCCCGAGCAAATCGATGATCAATGGGAAGTCAAGTGATCAAGTGATCAAGTGATTTCAATTAATTTCTTATTATACCACTGTGAGATATACAATTACAAAGATGTTCATGTTTGGGTTTCAGTCATATCGTGTTTTAGCACTTTGCCTCTATTCTCTCTCTCTCTCTCTCTCTCTCTTCCTTCTCTTACACATTGTGGCTTGCAATTCAGTCATTTAGAGGTTGTCATGTATATCCCTTTGCCTATATTCAATGCTCAGTTCTAGGCTGGTATTATCATTTTCAACAATTGTTAGCACTTTATTCCCTTCTCTGTCTTACCTAACCTCTGACTCCCACACATTTGTGGTAGATTCCACCCACTGACAAGACCTCCTGATCCATGTTTTGCCTGACCTTGGATATTGGTATCATACTATTTTATTTTCATATCCCACAAATAAATGCAGTCATTCTATATCTGTTCTTTTCCCTCTGGCTAATTTCATTCAGCATGATCCTCTCAATGCCCGTTCATTTATAGGCAAATTTCATGACTTTGTTTTTCTCAACAGCTGCATAATATTCCATTGTGTAGATGTACAACAGTGTCTTTATTCAGTCATCTGTTCTTGGACATTCTGGTTGTTTCAAGATTCTGGATATTGTGAATAGTGCTGCTAATAACATAGAATTGCAGATGATGTTTCTGCTGTGTGTTTTTAGCCTCCTAGGGTATATTCTCAGGAGTGCTATGGCTGGGTCAAATGGGAGCTCAATTTCTAGTAGTTGAAGGAATGTTCATATTGTTTTCCAAAAAGGTTGTACCAGTTGACATTCCCACCAACAATGGAAGATAGTCCCTTTCTCCCTGCATCCATGCCAGCACTTGCCATTCTTGCTCTTTTGGATGTGCTGTGGTGTGAGATGATTTTCTTTGCTGTTGTTTTGATTTGCATCTCTCTGGTGATTAGTGATCATGAGAATTTTTCATATGCCTTTTGGCCATTTGAATTTCTTCTTAGTCAAAGTTTCTTCTCCCCATTTTTTGATGGGTTGGCTGTCTTCTTCTTATAAAGTTCTACCAGTGCCTGATATATCCTGGATATTAACCCAGGAGTTCAGCAGGGTGATACCATTTCACCAAAACTCTTCAGTGCCACCCTCGAGGACATCATGTGACAATTAGAATGGGAAGGAATGGGAGTGAAGATATACGGCCAGCAACTACACCACCTATGCTTCACTGATGACATCGTTCTAATAACACCAAACAGCAGCCAACCAGCACAAATGCTGACTGACTTTGACCGAGAATGTGGAAAGATAGCTCTACAGCTGAATCTTAACAAAACTATGTTCATGAAAAATGAACTAGTTCCAGAGGTCCCATTCACTCTCAGTGGAACAAATATCTCTGAATGCAGCAGCTATGTGTACCTAGGTCGAGAAATCAAAATGATGAACGACCTAAAACCTGAGCTGCACAGGAGGAAAAGAGCGACATGGACTGACTTCAAAAACATCGAAGAAATAGCCAAAAGGACAAAGAACCTCCGGCTCCCAACGCATCTCTTTGACTCCACTGTTCTCCCTGCATTAACATACACCTCAGAGACCTGGGCCCTAAGAAAGCAGAATGAGAATACTATTTGGGTCTCCCAGAGAGGAATCGAAAGAGCCATGCTTAGATTATCACGCCTCACTCAAGTGAGAGAAGGAATCTGGAGTTCCGACTTCCGTCACTGTTCCAAAATCAAGGACACTGTCTTGTTTGCCAAGACATCAAAAATCAGATGGGCTGGTCATATAATGTAATCTGGAGACGACCGCTGAACCAGAGCCATCACCGATTGGATCCCACAGGACATCAAAAGATCGCGTGGCCGCCCACCTACGAGATGGTCAGACTTCCTTATCAAGACCCTGAAGGAATGGTTCGAGGCTCTTCGCTTTTCTGAAACAACCAGATTCCATTGGGCCACACTGGCATGTGATAGGGTCAAATGGAAATATTACTGGCACCCCCCCCGAGCAAATCGATGAATAACGGGATATCAAGTGATCAAGTGATTAACCCCTTATTAGATGGGTATTGGGTGAATATTCTTTCCCATTCTGTGGACTGTCATTGTATCTTGGTCACTGTTTCTTTTGAGGTGCAGAAACTTTTTAATTTCATGTAGTTCTATATGTTTATCTTTGCTTCTAGTTGCTTTGTTAGTGGTGTTTCATCTTTGAAGATGCTTTTAGCTTCAATGTCGTGGAGGTCTTTTTCTATATTTTCTTCGATTTACTTTATGGACTCAGGTCTGATATTGAGTTCTTTAATCCATTTTGGTCTTATTTTTTTGTGCCTGGTGTTAGACAGAGGTCCAAATTCATTTTTTTTACATGTAGCTACCCAGTTTTTCCAGCACCATTTGTTAAAAAGCCTTGAAGCAAGACTTTCCTTGCTCCATTTCATACTTTTTGTTCCTTTATCAAAGATGAAATGATCATGTGTTTGAGGATGGGTGTCAGGATACTTAACTCTATTCCATAGGTACACAGGTCTGATTTTATTCTAATACCATGCTGTTTTAATTACTACTGCTTTGTGTACAGTTTGAAGTTGGAAAAAGTGATGCCTCCCATCTTCTTTTTGCCAAGAATTGCTTTATCTATCCTTGGAGGTTTATTATTCCATGAAAATTTCAGGAGTGTTTGGTCAATTTCTTTGAAGAATGTCATGGGTATCCTTATAGGGACTGCATTGAATCTGTACAAAGCTCTAGGGAGTATTACCATTTTGGCAATGTTGATTCTCCCCATTCATCAGCAGGGAATGTGTTTCCATTTCCTTGTGTCCTCTTTTATTTCTTGAAGCAGTGTCTTATAGTTTTCTTTGTACAGGTCCTTTACACACTTGGTTAAGCTGATTGCTAGGTATTTGATTTTCTGTGGCACAATTGTGAATGGGATCGTTTTCTTAATATTCGTTTTTTCTCTTTTGTTATTTGTATATAGCAAAACCATTGACTTTTGGGTATTGATTTTGTACCCTGCCACTCTACTATAAGTATGTATTGTTTCTAGGAGTTTTTTGGTAGAGAGTTTAGCATTCTCTAAGTATAATATGTCATCTGCGAATAATGATATCTTGGCTTCTTCCTTGCCTATCCGGATGCCCTTAATGTCCTTTTCTTCTCTGTAAACTTAGAGAGGAAATAAATTAGCTGGAAACCCATAAAACAATCCAAAAGATTAATAAAACCAAAAGCTGGTTCTTTGAAAAAATAAACAAGATTGACGAACCACTGGCAAAACTTGTAAGGACAGGGAAAGAGAGATCCCAAATAAAGAGAATCAAAAATGAAAATGGGGACATGACAACAAACACCACAGAAATCCAAAAAATGATCAGAGATTTCTTTGAGAGTCTGTATACTATGAAACATGAGAAACTAGAAGAAATGGATAAATTCCTGAAGTCCTATAACCTCCCACGGCTGAAACAAGAAGATCTGCAATACCTGAATAAGCCTATCACCATCGAGGACATTGAAACAGTAATTAAAAGTCTGCCCAAATACAAAAGCCCAGGTCCAGATGGATTCACTAGTGAATTCTACCAAACCTTTAAGGAGGACCTACTCCCAGTCCTCTTCAGACTCTTCCAGGAAATTGAAGAAACAGAGATGCTCCCAAAAAGCTTCTATGAGGCACATATCACCCTGATACCCAAAGCAGGGAGAGACAACACAAAGAAAGAAAACTACAGACCTTTCTCCCTGATGAACACTAAGATCTTCAACAAAATATTAGCAAACACAGTCCAAAGACTCATCAAAAAGATTTACATCATTACCAAATAGGATTCCTCCCAGGAATGTAAGGATGGCTCAACATTCGCAAGTCAATCAACATAATACATCATATCAATAAGAGAAAATATAAAAATCATATGATCATATCAATAAACGTGGAGAAATCATTTGACAAGATCCAACATCCATTCATGATTAAAATCCTCCAGAAAATGGGAATCGAAGGAACCTTCCTCAATATAGTCAAGGCCATCTACCAAAGTCCACAGTGAGTATCATTCTCAATGGGGAAAAATTGAAGGCTTTCCCTTGGTGCTTGCTACTGAGGCAGCCTAGGAGTGGGTGGGAAGGGGTATGGGTATAATGGTGGTGGCGATGGGGCACTGGTGGAGGGATGGGTGCTGGAATACTGTATTACCAAGAACCAATCATGAACACCTTTGTAACTGTATGTTTCACTGTGGTATAATAAAAAAAAATAAAGTAAAAGAAAAGAAAGAAAGCCTTCCCCTTAAGATTAGGGACAAGACAAGGTTGCCCACTCTCACCTCTTTTGATCACTTGATCACTTGATATGCCATTATTCGTCGATTTGCTCGAGGGGGCCCGCCTCTTATCACTTGATCACTTGACTTCCTGTAGATCATCAATTACTCAAGTGGGGAACCAGTAACATCTCAATATGTCCTGTCACATGTGAGCTAGCCCAAGGGCATCTTACTGCTCCCAGAACATAAAGAGCCTCAAACCATTCCATCAAGTCATGGGAATGAAGTCTATAATTGTTACTGGTATTTGGCATGTCAAATATGACACGGGTAGCTTGCCAGGCTCTGCCGTGCGGGTGGGATAATCTTGTAGTCACCTCAAAACTCGAGCATTTATTGATGAATCGTGTGGCCAAGCGGCCGCATGAGCCGGGCTATGATCAACTCTTCTGCTGGGTGGAACTCTGAGGAGAGGGGAGTCTGGATGTGGGAAATGGCGACCCTCTGGTGTGGGGGTTCCTCTGTCTTCTTGTGAGGCTCTGCTGGCGTGGTGGGCCAGGGCTAGGAACCTGCCATCCCTCCCAGATGCCTCGTGATCAGCTGGGCACAGGGAGAGCAAGTAGTAGCTCTGCCCCCATGTGTGTGAGTCTCTGGATCAGCATACCTGGGCCAGGCTTGGAAAAGACTGCTGCAGGGTGGGTCAGTGACGAGCCAGACTGTGATCAGCTCTTCTGCTGGGTGGAGCTCTGAGGAGAGGGGAGACCGGATGTGGAAAATAGTGGCCCTCATGGTATAGGGGTTCCTCTGGCTTCTTGTGAGGCTCTGCTGCATGTCAGGCCAGGGATAGAACCCTCCATCCCTACCGGATGCCTTGTGATCAGCTCTTATACACTCTCACCTTTTATATCCAAAATAATTTTTAAAATTAAAAAAAACAAAAGAGGGCCTTGAGATTATCAGATCATTGGACTTCTTCGATGGTATTGGTTTTTTTTCTATTTATTTGATTTTGGGGTCACACCCAGAGTGCTCAGGCTTAGTCAGGCTCTGTGCTTAGGGATCACTCTTAGCAGGGCTCTGGGGAACATATGGGTTGCCCATGTACAAGGTAAATGCCCTACCCACTGTACTATCATTCCGGCTCCATGGATGGTTTGTTTCTCAGGCATTTCTTCCTTATAACATAAGAAACTCTGTTGTCTTCCCCGAGTAAACAGCAAACAGGAACCAAGTTGTATATTTCTACATGTGTGTTTTTATTTATTTAAAAATTCAGCTTTAACATATTTACTGCCTCTACAAAATTAGCACCTACAGTGTTCAAGAGAGAGATAACCTCTTTTCTAACCCTGTTTATCAATGTCAGGTTGCCTCATCCCTCTAGGGCCATGTTAGGTAGCCCTGTCCCTTGGAGGGGTGTAGGGCACTGTTTCATAACCAAAGCACAGTGACATGAGTGGTTTGGCACGTAAGTCACAGAGAAATTCTTCTGCTAAGACACCAATCGCCCTTTGCCCTCTTCCCATTCTTTTTGGATAGGGTACAGACAACACTCTTCTGTGTTTTCAATGAGAAAACAGAGGCAAAAAATATTCGAAATCACTAAACACAGGATCTCTGTAGTGAAGGAGGGCAAAGAATCTGCTCATTCAGGCCTGTTTTCCCCTCTTAGAAAAGCTCTTCAGAAAAGAGTTAAAGAATCTGCCAAAGAAGCAGGCCAGGGGAGTGGGGAGGGAATTGGGGATATTGGTGGTGGGAAATGGGCACTGGTGGAGGGATGGGTGCTGGAACACTGTATGGCTGAAACCCAAACATGAACATTTTTGTAATTGTTTATCTCATGGTGGTATAATAAAATATATTTAAAAAAAAAGAAAAGGTCTCTTCAGAGCTGACCACATCAGCCAGTATTGGAGTACCGAGTCCTAAACACCCAGTATCAGAGGCCCAAAGGGTTAAATAAGAGTTTGGGAAAATTTATCCTGGAGCATTAGGAAACATCTCCTTGGAGGTATCCAACACAGCAGTGAGCCAATGAGAACACAGCACACCCGCTCTCTGCCTTCTCGGAGCTTAAGGGAGTTTCATTCCCGGAAATGTGTACTGAGCTCTTGCCGCTGCGTCCCAGATGTCTTCCACCTGATTATCCTTTGAACTTTAGATTGCATTAGAAGAGCTAACATTTGCTTGTCTGCGAGGAGGACGAGCCTCTTCTCGACCCTTCTCCCTGGCCATTTGAGAAAGGTCTTGAGAGTCAGAAGAATTCCTTTAATACAGGGAGATAGAGTCTCATCTTGTCAACAATGTTTTTATCAATCTTTCATTTCACTATTTTTTAAAAACACAACTCAGAATTGGCCCACTTCCTCTGACCTATGATTTTCTCTAAGTTTATAGATGAGCGCAGGACATTTTTGGCCTTGAAAAGGGGAGGGCAGAGGGTGGAGGGGCAATAACTAAGTCAGAGAATGAGGGAAATCACTGAGTCCAAGATTCTCTCAAGGGGAAGAAAGGGTATTTGAAAAACTGCCTTGCTGTAATGCATTGGTGAGCAATTCAGCCCAGCAGCGTCAAACCATTCTGCTCTCTTCCCTTTGTTGCATCCTCATCATCTTAGGAGAGATCGCCTCGACTTCGGTACAGTGCTCAGGGACTGTGAGGATGAACTCCCTGGGTTTAAGGCTACAGCAAATAAAAGAAGTGAGTCAGAAGGACAAATAGCAGATGAGCTCACTCACATGTGAGATATAAAGAAACAAGGCTAGGGAATATATGGTAGCCAATGAAAACACACCCGAGATTCTGCCAAGAGAAAGAGGGGAGGCCTCCAGGGTGGTGCAGGCAAGAAGGGTCATAGGGACCTTGGGTTGAGGGATCCCATACTTCAGTTGTGGTTGTAATGTTGTAGCATATTGAGACTAGAACATGAATAACAAACTATTATAAATCATGAGACTACAATAAAATCTTTTGATTGAGGAAAGAGAGCTTATGTACTATGTAAAGCATAAAGTGCATTATACAATTCTATCATAAGGAAATGAAGAAAACTTAAATAACCTCAGATCAATACTTTTTCTCCTACCCTTATACCCTATTTCAAACCATCTAAATTATTTCTATAGCCCTTGAATCGCAAAAAGCACTTAGAATCTCTCTTAAACAGTTTACAATTACTTTTTGGATGTTCAAAAGTGATTGCAAATGTGAATTACGCAGCCCAAAATATTTGTGCACAATAATTTTTATGAGAACTTTTATGATGTATGATTTTTTTTTTGCTTTTTGGGGTCACACTTGGCGATGCTCAGGTGTTAGTCCTGGCTTTCTACTCAGGAATTGCTCCTGGTGGTGCTCAGGGAATGATGTGGGATGCCAGGATCAAACCCAGGTTGGCCGCTTGCAAGGCAGATGCGCTATCTGCTGTGCTGTTGCTCCAGCCCCTGACGTATAATCTTTACAAGGCACTTCTGACATAATCTTCATAAAGCAGTTACTTAAGGTAGTTTATAGGGAACCAGAGAGATAGTACAACACTATCTCTCAGACACTTGACTTACTTGTGGCCAGACTGGGTTTGCTTCCTAGCACCATATAGGGTCTCCTTCCCTCCCAGGCACCAATAGGAGTGATACCTGAGAGCAGAGCCAGAAGTAAACCTTGAGCACTGCACCTTCTCCCAAAAGAAGGCAGTTTATAAAAGTTACAAGTTGTTAAGAAGTTACTAAAGAAAGTCATTTATATGCAAAATAAAACATCGATCAAATGGTTATAACGCAAAGTGAGCTCCCACATAAAAGAAAACTAAAACGCCAAGATGTAAAGGCACTCAAGTGGAGAGAGATCTAGAAATAGAATTAATTACTAGGGGAGTTTTTTTTTCTGAAGTGCTGAAATGCCTTACCTGGTCATAATCTCATCCTTTTCCTGCTCCATGGAGACAATCGATAAAAAGACCTAAAAGTTACAAGGAACTACTTGAGTAGAAGCTGTGAAAAGGGAGAATCACTTAAATGTTCCTTAAGCAAAAGCAATAGCCAAAAACAACTCTTCATCCCAAAACATTCTAGAGTCATGAGCATACTTTGACATAGTAGATGACATTTAAAGAAAGAATTAAATAGAGATTATAAAGACATTTAAAACATCAAATCTTGGTAATAAATCTTGCTATGAATAATAATGCTTAGAAGTGATAAGACATGAACTGAGTTTTGCCACATGCCAGGATTTCTACCAATGAGTGTACTTAAATGACAAGTATGCCTAAAGCACAGATCATAGAAGTAGAATGACAGTGTTCACCAGTATTCAAGGTTTTCTGTTCTATCTGAATATACTGTCAGCCCCCAAACCCCTTCCCCAGCTTAGAATTAGCAGTGACTCTTGATTGACATCAGCACTGAGCCATTATGGCCACTGCCACTGTACCATAAAAACACTAACCTCTAATGAACTGTATGCCCCAGATTCTCTGTGTTCCTTAGCTTCTCAACTGGAAACTTGGGTCTTCTCTTGGCTCAGTGTTTGGGGATTGCGTACTGAGGTGCTCAGGGGACAATTCAGGGGAACATCCTGGAGCTCAAGCTAGGGCTTCCACATGCAAAGTATGCTCTCCAGCCCTTTGAACTATCTCCTCAGTCCCCAGCAAAGATGTATTAATGCTTATCATGCAGCAGAAGCTATACTAGATGCTGGAGAAACACAATCAAAGTAATAGTCATAATAGTCACATTCTTGGCTGCCACCAGCCTTGGAAGGACGCAGAAAACAGTGTGTATATATAAAAATCTTGAAAGAGTTCAACAAACATCAGAGATACTCCCAGTCCCCAAGCCAGGTTGACACTGAGGAACACAGAGGGGGAATGGGTGAGGCACAAGCCCATCCCAAAAGAGCCCCAGGAGCTGTAAACCTCCACTCTCTGCAATTGCCACCATGAACAAGGCTGGACTAAACTGCTCAGACGAACCCCACCCATGAATTAATCAGTTGAAAAACTCTAATATTCTGGTTTGTGACTGAAATCTCTAGGCTTTCACAGAATCAGGGATGGGCTACCTCCTCCCATCTCCCTGTTCTTCCAAAAGGCCCGGCAGTCATGCCCATATGCCAAAGCTACCTCCAAGTTAAAAATTTAACTCCAACTTTATCAACTTGTTAAACATTTGGGTGTAAAGAATGTCTTTTACAGGGATTTCATCTTGGCACTGCAGGGCTTCCCCAACATCAGTGACAGAGCTGGCCCTGGCGGTCCCCAGCACTGCTGAGCCTTAATAGCACTGCATAGCCTGGCCTAGTATTGAATCATAGGGCCAGGAAGGCCCCTGAATGCCCTTATTATAACATGGGAGGCTCCCCACCTCAAAGAGAGTCATTTTCAACAAATGGTTCTATAACAATTGGATAACTAAATGCAAAATTTCAAACTTTGATCTATAAGGTATTATTTTTTATTACATTATTATTTCATATGCCATATACAACATAAGTCAGGGGGCTGAAGGCACAATATATGATGGAATATGCTTGTCATGCGTATAGCACTACAGTTCAAATTTCCAGGCATCACATGTGATCCCTTAACTACCACTAGGGCTCACTCCTGAGCACAGAGCCAGAAGTAAGCCCTGAGCACAGCTGGTGTGGCAAAAAAAAAAAAAAAAAAATCAGGTTGACTTGTAACAATTGATCACTTGATCACTTGAATCCTGTTATTCATTGATTTTCTCCAGCGGGTGCCAGTAACATTTCCATTGGACCCTATCACGTGCCAATGTAGCCCAATGGCATCTCTCATCCTGCTTTCGTAGGGCCCAGGTCTCTGAGGCATATGTTAACGCAGGGAGAATGGTGGAGTCAAAAAAGATGTGCCCGGAGCTGGAGGTCCTTTGTCCTTTTAGCTATTTCATTGATGCCTTTGAAGGCATTCCATTCTGCTCTCTTCCTCCTGCGCAGCTCAGGTTTTAGGTCTTTCATCATGTTGACTTCTCGTCCTAGGTACACATAACTGCTGCATTCAGAGATGTCTGTTCCATTGAGAGTAAATGGGGCCTCTGGAACTAGATCATTTTTCATAGACATAGTTTTCTTTTGATTCAGCTGTAGACCTATCTTTCCACATTCTCGGTCGAAGTCAGCCAGCATTTGTGCCGCTTGGCTAAAGTTTGGTGTTATTAGAATGATGTCATCAGCGAAGCGGGAGGTGGTGTAGTTGCCGACCATCTATCTTCACTCCTATTCCTTCCCATTCTAATTGTTGCATGATGTTCTCAAGGGTGGCGCTGAAGAGTTTTGGTGAAATGGTATCACCCTGTCGAATCCCTCTTTTGACATCAATGATCACTTATTTGTAGAATGGTGAGATTCTGGTGATGAATCTGTAATAGAGCTCACGAAGGATCTTGATGTATTGGGTTTGAACACCCTGTTTGGCTAGGGCTTCGATGACCGCTTCAGTCTCCACAGAATCAAAGGCTTTCTTTAAATCAATGAACGTGAGACAGAGCGGCATCTTGTACTCCCTGCAAACCTCAATGAGCTTGGTTACCGTGTGGATATGGTCGATCATGCTGAATCCTTTCCAGAAGCCAGCTTGCTCGCACGGTTGTCCTTCATCTAGTGTTCTGCCAATTCTGTTCAGGATGACTTGTGTAAACAGCTTGTAGATGATGGACAACAGGCAGATGGGGTGAAATTTCACCTAACAAACCAGATAGGACGATTACACTTGAAGAGATGTGGCACACTGCCAGCAATTTCTATATTTATTGTCTACGCACTAACATCCACATACAAGGAAGAAGAAATTGAGAAATGCTACATGGAACTGAAGGATTTCTATAAAAAAAGATCACACCTTCTACAAGATCATAGTCCGTGATTTTAATGCCAAGATAGGATCAAGAAAATCGGCTGAAGAACTCCACATCGGGACCCATGGCCTAGAATGGAATGAACAGGGTGAGAGACTATCTGAGTTCATCATGTCCACCAAGACCATTCATGGGAACTCACAGTTCCAGAAGGCTAAATCGAAATGTTGGACATAGGAATCTCCTGGTAGACAGTTCCACAATGAAATTGACCACATTATCTTCAATCGACGGTATTATATGACCTATGTTGCTGTCGTCCCCCAAATTCCAAACATGATTGGACCACCGTCTCCTTTGTGCAAAATTCTACTTCACGCAATGGGGAGAAAAGGCTTCAAAGTTTAAGAAGAGAACTCCCAGAATGACCACCAACTGGGAACTCTTCGGCACCATTGCAGCAACATGGGAAGATACCATCATTGACGACATCGATGAAGAATACAACCAATTGGTTCAGCACCTCCATGATTGTGCGAAGAATGCCAAGAGACAGAAAGACACAAAAGGACGCCTGTCTTTAAAAACTCTGGGAGCTCATTTGCCAACGTGGCAAGGCATGAGCCTCAGGCAACCAAATGCTAACGTCCAAGCTTGCAAAGCAGTGCAGAGAAGTGATAAAATAAGACCTCAAAGATAGAAGAGCAGAAATACTGGAAGATGCAGCAGAAGCCTGGAAAAGCATTCGCACAGCCCGCCTGTTCTTCGCCACTATAAGACCAAGATGACTGCCCTCCAACACCCTGATGGATCTATCACATCTTCCAGAATGGCAATGGAGAAGATTATCCATGACTTCTACTCAGATCTCTTTGATAGCCACGTCCACCTGCCTACATACCAAATTCCACAGGATGGATATGTCATTCCCAACGTTCTTCCTTCTGAAATCCGACATGCCATTTCACAGTAAGAAGGGAACAGTACCAGGCCCAGACAAAGTCAGACCCGAACAACTGAAGAATCTGCTGTTGTTACTCATCAATACACTAGCTCAGCTCTTCACATGCTACCTGTCTAAATGCAAGGTGCCCTCCCAATGGAAAACCAGCAGGACAGTTCTACTGTTCAAGAAGGGAGACATTCACGACATCGGCAACTATAACATTTAAAAGAAAATATCCTTGTGGTCCAAGAAACAGTACAGTAGGGAAGGCATTTTCCTTGCAGGTTGCTGACCCAACCCTCAGTATCTCATTGATCTTCTAGCACCGCCAGGCATGATCCTTGAGCATAGATCCAGGAGTATGCCCTGAGTACAGCCAGGTGTGGCCCTAAAACAAGCAAAAGAGAAAAATAAAATATCTGTGACCTTAAATGTTTCTTTGTTACAATACAAAAAAATAAACCCAAGTCTGGGTGCGGGGAGGATACATTAGATTTCATCAAAATTTCAGAAGTCTGAAAGCAGGAATTTCATCAAAATTCATAACTCATTTTAGAAACTCCAAGGACCAGTCACACACTGGGAAGAACTATTTGAAGTCTAGTAAAGAACCTAAAAAGAATCAGAGGGATGTCTCACAGCAATGGAGTATGAGTTTAGCACACAGGATGAATCCCATGAGTTAATCCCTGGCACCTCATGGTCCGCTAAACACTGCTGAAGTGATTCCTAGGCACTGTGACTGGAGTATCATCCCTGAACACCCCTGGGTATGGCCCCAATAAAACAAAAGAAGAACTTAGGAGCGAGCCTCAGGCGACCAAATGCTAACGTCCAATCTTGCAAAGCAGTGCAGAGAAGTGATAAAAGAAGACCTCAAAGACAGAAGAGCAGAAATACTGGAAGATGCAGCAGAAGCCGGGAAAAGCATTCGCACAGCCCGCCTGGTCTTCGCCACTATAAGACCAAGATGACTGCATTCCGACACCCTGATGGATCTATCACATCTTCCAGAATGGCAATGGAGAAGATTATCCATGACTTCTACTCAGATCTCTTTGATAGCCACGTCCACCTGCCCACATACCAAATTCCAAACACGTGAAGACTTCTTAAAAGTCAATAATAAAAGAGACAATTATATTTGTAAATAGGTAAAAGAGTTGAGAAGTTACTACGTTAAAGAAGATCTATTGTAGAGATGACAAATCAGCACATGAAAAATGTTGTGTCATTAGTCATTAGGAGAAACGCCAATTAAAGTTAAAATGAGATGCCATAGCCTGCCCATTAGAATAATTAAACTTTTAAAATGATCACGCAAAGCATTGGGGAAGAAGTGGAGTGCATGTATTCTCAAGCTCTCCATTGACTACTGGTGAGAGTAGTAAGTGGTACATCAATGTTCAAAAACAGATCCTAATGGGTCTAAAGTTGAAAGGCTGTGAAGATATTTCAAGGGTTAAGAATATGCCTTGCAAGCAGTCAGCACAGATCAAATTTCTGACATTGCATATGGTCCTCTGAGTACTGCCAGGAATCACTCCTAAGCAGAGCTAAAAATAGCCCCTGAGCACCACCAGACATGGTACAAACACCCCTACCCTCTCCTCCCACCAAATAAAGTAGCAAAAAGCAGATCAGTAGTTGCCTGGGGACTGATGTGAAGGGTGGGTGGCAAGAAGGTGTTGAGGAAGAGGGGTAAAACTGCGAGAAGCTTTTGAGGGTAATGTAGAGGTTCATCATTTGACTGTGGTGATAGTTCCATGGTGTATACATATGTTAAATGTCAAATTGTATACTTCAAGTATGTCATTTCTTGTATATCAATTATAACTCAATGAAACTACTAATTATGTGGGCAGGTCTCAGTCATATCATTGCAGAACTGAAGAGAATAAGAGGCTGAGTAAGAACGAACTCTCCCTGTCTTTGCTTTGTTGCCTTCAAGCTGGGTTATCATCCTCCAGTTTTCAGGTTGGTACTGAGACTGGGTTACACCCTTGGGTTGCCTGGGCCTGAGGGTTTTCTTTCATTTTTTTTCTCTTCCTCAAGCACCTTGATTTACAATACTGTAATTATAGGGTTTAATGCAAATCTATCAATTAATAAAAAGTCTCACCACATTGTTCACCAAAAATATCCATTTTCCTCCACCATTGTCTCACTGTGCTCTCCTAACTAACCCCTGTCCTTGCCCTTGATAAACTCAGATCTTAAACTTATTTTTTTTTGCTGGGACCACACCCCAACAGTGCTTAGTACAGCAACTTTAGCTCTGTACTAAGGGACCAGTTCTGTACTAAGGGACCACTTCCCTGGCAGTGCTCAGGGAATCAAGGGAGGCAGGGCCAGGAATTAAACCAGGATTGACTACATGCAAGGCAAGTGTCTCACCGTCTGTCTTCAGTATCAGTAAGTATACAGTAAGTATCTCACTGTCTCTTCCACCCCCTCTTCTGAACTCTTTTTGTTGCTGTGTTTGAGCCTCTCTCCTCCTGTGCTTAGTGATTATTTCTGGCTCTGTGCTTATGGGTCAGTCCTGGACACTATCCAGGATACCATATGAAGCACCAGGGATTGAATTTGGGTTGATCTTGTACAAGACAAGCACATTAGGCACTGTTATATCTCTCCTGACTTCCTCTCTTGAGCTTCTTATAAATCAATTCTTTATTTCTTCATATATATAAGTGAAATAAATATGGAATATATGAAGCCTAAGTATATATAATATATGCCATTATGTGGTACATTTAATATAAGATTAAATATAGTACATAAAATATATGCTAACTCATCTTATAATTACATAATGTATAATGAGGAGTTATAGTAAACAGAATAGTAAGTAGGATTATATGTGTGCATATATTTCATAATGTTGTTTGCCTGGAGAACCTTGGAAAATCCAGAAGCAGAAAACGCCAGCAAGATCAGTGCAGGATTTCTATCTAGTCTAGTGGCTGAATTTTGCAAGGTAGAATGGAAAGAGAAAACAATGACACCAGGGGAACACAGCTACTGGAATGGGGAATGGAAGCATTCAGCAGGTAGAACTGTCGAAGGGCAACTGAGAGATACAGAGGGAGGAATAAGCAAATGAAAGGAACTGTTGGACTGAGCACCTTAAACAAGAGCATTCAGAAATAGATGCATCCTCTGGGGATGTGATCGTGGAAGTATGAATGAGAAAAAAGTGGAGGTGATGGTCGTTGTATGGTGTGAAAGGGGAACTGGATGACCCAGTACTCAGACTTCCCTGCTTCGTGGGAAAAAATTCCCAACCAATCTAACATCTGTTTTGTGCTGGTATTGGCCTCTTCTTGAAGGCTTTGCTCTAGTGATACATTGCTCTTAAACAGGTAAAAACAGCATGGAAGATATTAGGATCCAAAATATTTGGATCAGATTTTGTTTATAGTTTAAGAGGATGCTGACCTACACATCAAAAAAGAGCGAGAAAGCTCCTCCACAGGTGTGTGTGTGATCCTTGCGTCTCCGTGGACCAAATCAGCCCAAGGGAAGAGCGGAACTTCCATCAATGGGAACCAAGGCAAACTGCCCTGGTTTCACCCCGGACCCCTTGGGCCCTGCGCTTCCGGGAACGCCTGCAATCTCCCCCACTGGTGTGTGTGTGTGTGTGTGTGTGTGATTCTTGCTCTCCATGGGACCAAATCAGCCCCAGGGAATAGGCCAGAACCCTACACCCACATCCCAAAACTCAAAAGGCTAGCGCGTCCGCACAATCCTCTTACTACCTATCTTGCATGAGGTACCAGTGAACCTTTGTTCCTACAACCTTGCCACCCACCCAAACTCTGCAAACAACCCAGACACCTACTAACTGTACTATCTAGTCACCCAAGAACTCACATTTGAAACCTACAATAGTCGTAATGGTAAAGCAACTCAAAATTCCATCAAGCTCTGTGAGTGAAGTCACTAGTCCAGATGAGCCAAGCAATACCAATGAGTTTTATAACCTCTCTGATAAGGAATTTCGGAAAGAATTGTTAAGGATGCATAAGGAACTCAAAGAAGCAACGAAATGCAAAATCAATAAAATACAAGAGGACATGAGAGAAGAAGTGAGGAAAATGCAAAAAGGAAATGACAGATATTAAAAATGAGGTAAATGAAATGAAAAACACAGTGGAAGGCCATCATAGCAGAATAATAGCTACTGAAGAAAGAATTAGTAATCTCGAAGACAAGTTCCAAAGATTCTCTGCACAACACCAGAAGATAGAAAAAAAGACTCACAATTACCGAACAGACAACAAGAGATAATTGGGATGAAGCCAGAAGAAACAACATATGGATCATTGGGGTCCCAGAAGGGCAAGAAGAAAACCCTGATGAAGAAGAAACTGTCAAAGCCATCATTTCTGAGAAGAACCTGGAACTAAAGAACGCTTGCCTCAAGATACAGGAGGCCTGTAGGATACCAGCTAAAAAGAAACCCCAACAAAAACACTCCAAGACACATCTCAATTAAAATGACAAAAACTATAGATAGAGATAGAATACTGAAAGCAGCAAGATCAAAGAAGGAAATCACATACAGAGGAACATCCCTAAGATTTACAGCAGACTTCTCTGATGAAACACTCCGAGCCCGAAAACAATGGTGGGATATTGTGAAAAGGCTCAATGAACTGCAGGCCTCACCAAGAATTCTTTACCGGCCAGACTCACATTCAGATATGAAGGAAACATACACAACTTCATGGATAAGCAACAACTCAGGAACTTCATGGACTCAAAACCAACTTTAAAAGAAGGACTGAAGGGTCTACTGTAATACGACCAAACCCAAAAGCACAACAAGCACAAACAGAAAGATGACACAAAATCCGATGACAATAATCTCTCTCAATGTCAATGGTCTAAAAGCACCAATTAAGAGACACAGAGTGACAAAATGGATTAAAAAATTGAACCCAACATTCTGCTGTCTACAAGAAACACATCTGCATAATCAGAACAAACACAGACTCAAAGTCAAAGGTTGGAAGACCATTCTCCATGCAAACAACTCCTCCAAAAAGGCTGGTGTAGCCATATTAGTATCAGATAATATAGACTTCAGGCTGAAAAAGGTTAGAAGGGACAACGAAGGCCACTTCTTATTAATTAAGGGGTATGTACACCAGGAAGAAATTACACTACTAAGCATATATGCACCCAACGAGGGGCCAGCAAAATACATAGAACAACTGCTAAGAGACCTCAAAGAAGACATTAACAGTAGCACAATAATAGTTGGAGACTTCAACACTGCTCTATCAACGATGGATAGATCAACAAGACTGAAACACACCAAGGAAATATTGACCCTCAAGGAAGAAATGGAAGAATGAGAGCTAGTGGATATATACAGGGCTTTTCATGCCAAAAAAGCTGAATATCACATTTTCTCTAGTGCACATGGAACATTCTCCAAGATAGACCACATGCTGAGCCACAAGCCACAAAGCATACCTCAATAAAATAAAAAAGTTAGAAATTGTGTCAGCTATCTTTTCAGACCATGATACACTGAAAATGGAAGTTAACCGTACACAGAAACAGGGAGTCAAACCAAAAACCTGGAAACTGAACAGCTCACGCCTGAACAACCAAGGGGTCATAGAAGAAATCAAACAGGAAATCCAAAGATTTCTGGAAACAAATGAAAATGAAGACACCAACTATAAGAACTTGTGGGACACGGCAAAAGCCGTGTTAAGAGGGAAGTTTATAGCTCTGCAAGCATTCATCAGGAAACAAGAAAGGGCCCACATAAATAACCTGACTACACAGCTGAAGACATTAGTAAAAGACCAACAAAAGGAGCCCAACCCAGGCAGAAAAAAGGAAATAATAAAACTTAGAGAGGAAATCAATGAGTTGGAAACAAAAAAAAAAATCCAAAAGATTAATGAAACCAAGAGCTGGTTCTTTGAAAAAAATAAACAAGATTGACAAACCATTGGCAAGACTTGTAAGGACAGAGAAAGAGAGAACCCAAATAAACAGAATCAGAAATAAAAAGGGTGACATCACAACAGAAACCACAGAAATCCAAAAGATCATCAGAGATTACTTTGGAGCCTGTATGCCGTGAAACATGAGAATCTAGAAGAAATGGATCAATTCCTGAAGTCCTATAACCTCCCACGGCTGAAACAAGAAGACCTCCAATACCTGAATAAGCCTATCACCATTGAGGAAATTGAAACAGTAATTAAAAGTCTGCCCAAACACAAAAGCCCAGGTCCAGATGGATTCACTAGTGAACTCTACCAAACCTTTAAGGAGGACCTACTTCCAGTCCTTTTCAAGCTCTTCCAGGAAATAGAAGAAACAGAAACACTCCCAAACAGCTTCTACGAGGCACATATCACCCCTGATACCCAAAGCAGGGAGAGACAACACAAAGAAAAGAAAACTACAGACCAATCTCCCTGATGAACACGGATGCTAAGATCTTCAACAAAATACTAGCAAACAGAATCCAAAGACTCATCAAGAAGATTATACATCATGACCAAGTAGGATTCATCCAGGGAATGCAAGGATGGTTCAACATTCGCAAAGTCGATCAACATAATACATCATATCAATAAAAGAAAAAAATAAAAACCATATGATCCTATCAATAGACGCAGAAAAAGCATTTGACAAGATCCAGCACCCGTTCATGATTAAAACCCTCCAGAAAATGGGAATTGAAGGGACTTTCCTCAAGATAGTTACAGCCATCTACCAAAAGCCCACAGAAAGCATCATTCTCAATGGGGAAAAATTGAGAGCCTTCCCCCTGAGATCAGGGACAAGACAAGGTTGCCCACTCTCACCGCTTTTATTCAATATAGTACTGGAAGTACTTGCCATAGCAATCAGAGAAGAAAAAGGACATCAAGGGCATCCAGATAGGCAAGGAAGAAGTCAAGCTATCATTATTTGCAGATGACATGATAGTATACCTAGAGAACCCTAAACTCTCTACCAAAAAACTCCTAGAAACAATAGACGCATATAGTAGAGTGGCAGGGTACAAAATCAACACCCAAAAGTCGGTGGCTTTCCTATATACAAATAAGGAAAGAGAAGAAAGGGATATTAAGGATACAATTCCATTCACAATTGTGCCACAGAAAATCAAATACCTAGGAATCAACTTACCCAAGTGTGTAAAGGACCTGTACAAAGAAAACTACAAGACACTGCTCCAAGAGATAAAAGAGGACACAAGGAAATGGAAACATATTCCCTGCTCATGGATGGGGAGAATCAACATTGTCAAAATGGTAATACTCCCTAGAGCTCCGTACAGATTCAATGCAGTCCCTATAAGGATACCCATGACATTCTTCAAAGAAATTGACCAAACACTCCTGAAATTTGTATGGAACAATAAACCCCCCAAGGATAGCTAAAGCAATCCTCGGGAAAAAGAAGATGGGAGGCATCACCTTTCCCAACTTGAAACTGTACTACAAGGCAGTAGTAATTAAAACAGCATGATATTGGAAAAAAAACAGACCTGTGGACCTATGGAATAGAATTGAGTATCCTGGCACCCAACCTCAAACACAGATCATTTAATCTTTGATAAAGGTGCAAAGAGTCTAAAATGGAGTAAGGAAAGCCTCTTCAACAAGTGGTGTTGGGAAAACTGGGCAGCCACATGTAAAAAAATGAATTTGGACCTGTGTCTAACACCATGCACAAAAATCAGATCAAAATGGATTAAAGATCTCAATATCAGACTTGAATCCATAAAGTACATTGAAGAAAATATAGGAAAAACCCTCCACGACATTGAAGCTAAAGGCATCTTCAAAGGTGAAACATCACTAACAAAGCAACTAGAAGAAAAGATAAACATATGGGACTACATGAAACTAAAAAGCTTCTGCACCTCAAAGGAAACAGTGACTAAGATACAAAAGCAGTCCACAGAATGGGAAAGAATATTCACCCAATACCCATCTGATAAGGGGTTAATATCCAGGATATATCAGGCACTGGTAGAACTTTACAAGAAGAAAACAAACAACCCCATCAAAAAACGGGGAGAAGAAATGAACAGAAACTTCAGCAAGGAAGAAATTCGAATGGCCAAAAACCATATGAAAAAATGCTCATCATCACTAATCATCAGAGAGATGCAAATCAAAACAACAATGAGATATCACTTTACACCACAGAGACTGGCACATATTCAAAAGAGCAAGAACAGCAAGTGCTGGCATGGATGTGGGGAAAAGGGGACACTCATCCATTGTTGGTGGGAATGCCGGCTGGTACAGCCTTTCTGGAAAACAATATGGACATTCCTCCAAAGACTAGAAATTGAACTCCCATTTGACCCAGCCATACCACTCCTGGGAATCTACTCTGGGAAACCAAAAATACGCAGCGGAAACACCATCCCTACTTTTATGTTCATAGCAGCATTATTCACAATAGCCAGAATCTGGAAGCAACCAGAGTGCCCGAAAATCGATGACTGGATAAAGAAGCTTTGGTACATCTACACAATGGAATACTATGCAGCTGTTAGGAAAAATGAAGTTATAAAATTTGCCTATAAATGGATGGACATGGAGAAGATTATGTTGAGTGAAATTAGCCAGAAGGAGAGAGACAGATACAGAATGACTGCATTTATTTGCATAACATAAATATATATGTACATATTATGATACCAATATCCAAGGTCAAGTGAAACATATATCAGGAGGTCTTGTCAAAGGTGGAAATTATCACAAACGTGTGGGAGTCAGAGGCTAGGTAAGACAGAAAATGGAACAGTGTGCTAACAATTGTTGAGGGTACTAATACCAACCTAGAACTGAGCATTAAGTAGAGGCAAAAAGATACACATGACAACCCTTTAATGTATGTTCTGTAATCCATAGTCTGGAAGGGAAGGAAAAGAGAAAGAGAAGAGAAAGGGAAAGAAATAAAGAACCTGCCATGGAGGAGGACTGGGGGAGGGAGGAGGGAACCGGGGATGTTGGTGGTGGGAGTTGGGCACTGGTGGAGGGATGGGTGCTGGAACACTGTATGACCAAAACCCAAATATGAACTTTTTAATTGTATATCTTTGTAATTGTAAAAATAAAAAATAAAAAACAAAAGAGCAAGAACAACCAGTGCTGAGTGCGGATATGGGGAAAAAGGGGTTGTCATGCATTGTTGGTGGGAATGTTGACTGGTACAGCCTTTTTGAAAAACAATATGAACTTTCCTCCAAAAAACTAGAAATTGAACTCCCATTTGACCTAGCAATGCCACTCTTGGGAATATACCCTGGGAGACCCAAAAACACATAGCAGAAACACCATCTTTACTTATATATTCACCATAGCACTATTTACAATAGCCAGCATCTGGAAACAACCTGAGTGCCCAAGAACAGATCTGGATAAAGAAACTATGGTACATCTACACAATGGAATACTAGGCAGCTGTCAGGTAAAACCAAGTCATGAAATTTGCCTACAAATGCATGGACATGGAGATAACCATGCTTATGAAATCACTGTATCACTATCTTCCCGTTCATCATCGATTGGCTCGATCGGGCACCAGTAACATCTCCATATGTCCTATCATGCTAGTGGAGCCCAAGGGCACCTGCTTGCTCCAGGAACATAAAGAGCCTAAAACCATTCCATTAGGTCATGGGATGAGGTCTAAAATTGTTACTGGTATTTGGCATATCAAATACAACACAGGTAGCTTGCCAGGCTTTTCCATGTGGGAAAAACCTGACTCTTGTAGTCATCTGTAAATCCAGCATTTATCGATGAACCAGGCTGTGATAGGCTGATCTGCTGGGTGGAGTTCTGATCAGAGGGAAGTCAGGATGTGGAAAATGGAGGCCCTCATGGAGTGGGGGTTCGTCTTATGAAATCAGTCAGAAGGAAAATGACACATATAGAATGAGTGCATTTATCTGTGGGATATAAATATATACCAGTGTTCTACTAATTGTTGGAAATGGTAATGCCAGACTAGAACTGAGCTTTGAATGCAGGCAAAAGGATATACATGATAACCCCTAAATGTATATATGGCAAGTCACAATGTGTAAGAGAAGGGAGAGAGGAAAGAGAGAGAGAGGAGAGAGAGACAGAGGCAGGCTTGGGGAGGGAGGGGAATCAGGGACATTGGTGGTGGGAAGTGGGCACTGGTAGAGGTATGGGTTCTGGAACACTGTATGACTGAAACCCAAATTTGAACATCTTTGTAATTGTATATCTCATGGTCGTATCATAATTTTTTTTAAAAAAATAAAGGGAGGAAAGTTCCTTTTCTCCCTCTGATATTCTGTGCTCAGGGTTCACTCCTGGCAATGCACAGGAGACCAAAGTTGGTAAGTGCCTTACTTTGTTCTATCTCTTGAACCCTTTGATCTTTTTAAATTCCTCATCTTGCTGCTTTAGCACAATGACTTCAGTTAGTGATGTTTGGATGGGCTAAAGGAATTGAGAGCATTAGATTAGGTCCATGAGAAGTTCAGAAACTTTGGGGCTTGCTGACCTTCCTCACAATGTAATGTGAATACAACTCCTTTTTCCAGGGAAATGAACATTTACACCCACTTACTTATTTCTGCTTTCTGTTAAAAGGCGATTCATAGACATCCAGTAGATGTATCCTGAATTTGATAGCCTTAGGTATCTGTACAGCAGTATATTAAGAACTTCCTCCTCCTCCTCCTCCTCCTCCTCCTCCTCCTCCTCTCTCTCCCCTCCTCCTCCTTCTTCTTCTTCTTCTTCTTCCCCTTCTCCTTCTCCTTCTTCTTCTCCTTCTCCTTCTCCTCCTCCTCCTTCTCCTTTCTTTCCTACCCACTGTACTATTGCTCCAGCCCCTGTATTTTTTCTTTGATGAGGTTTATGTACATCTTTTCTTCCCTTTATTGATGGAGTTAAAATTTTTTGTAAAGTTTTCTTGTAAAGTTCTACTGGTTTCTTATATATCTTAGATATTACTGCCTTATGAAGTGGATGTCGAGTAAATAATTCTTTCTCGTTCCATGACCTGTTTTGTATCCTAGTCACTGTTTCCTTTAAGTTTCAGAAGCTTCTTAGTTTAATGTAGTCCATTTGTTTATCTTTGCTTCTACTCACTTGGTTAGTGGTGTTTTAACTTTGAAAATGGCTTTAGCTTCAGGGTCATGGAGAGTTCTCTAGTCATATAGCATTATGGCTGTCATTATACTACCAAATCTTTGTTGCTTGTTAAGCAAAGCATGTTTAAAAATCTTAGTCCACGACTTCCCTCTCAACATATCTCTGTGATCATTTCTGTAATGAGATGTGGAGCTACTGTGAACATTTCTCTCTAACAGAGACTTAATTTGTCTCTCTCAGTCTGATCCTTTCCTATCAGAACACTGAGATCCTTTCAATGTTCACCCCCCCCCCCCACCAGATTTCATTTTAAAAGGATCAGTCTTGTTCACTGACACAGCTGAGCCTGCCATCCTGTTTGTTAACTGGCAACCACCCAGTTCCACAGATGCTGTGGAAAAAGGGACCCCAGAGACAGATCCAGATAGCCAATTTGATCCTCTCAGAACTTACACATTGATGGGGGATGAGGTTGGGGGTATAGGGCATAGAGGATAGTGTCGAGAACTGATGTACAAACCCACAGGGTCTTTCCTGAAAACCTTTGCACTCATGGTTTTGAGAATGCTTCGAAGTGACTGACCACAGATTAGGCCATGAAGTAGAATGAAAGAGGAAAGAAAACAATCCCAACCAAATGGGCAGGCAAACAAGTGATAAATAAGCTTAATTTAAAAATTTATGTCTGTTATTAAAAATGTAATACCCAAGGAAAGTATAAAAAAAGGACCAAGAGGGAAGGTCCGTAGATAAAAGTGGCAGGGGGATGGATGAAGGAGGGCAGTTAGGACAGGGAAGAGATTACTATGACAATGATAGTTGGACAAGGACTGAGTGCTGAAAGGAGGCAAAGGGTAACCTTGATAAGCTTGATAACTTTTCAGTATCTGTATTGCTAGAGAGAGAGAGAGAGAGAGAGAGAGAGAGACAGAGCCTGCCACAGAGGTAGGCTGGAAGGGGTGGTTGGAGGGAAGTTGGAGGCACTGGTGGTGAGAAATGTACACTGGTGAAGGCATGGGTGTTGGAAAGATGTCTGACTGAAACCCAATCATCAGTAACTTTGTAACTGTGCTCATCTCATGGTGACTCATTAAAATATTTAAATGTATGTCTGGAGATAACCCTAATATTTTATTTTATTATTTTTTAAAGTATTTTATTATACCACCGTGAGATATACAAATAAAAAAGATATACAATTAAAAAGCTCATGTTTGGGTTTTGGTCATACAGTGTTTCAGCACCCGTCCCTCCACCAGTGCCCATCTCCCACCAACAACATCCCGGTTCCCTCCCCTTCCCCAGCCCTGCTCCATGGCAGGTTCTTTATTTCTTTCCCTTTCTCTCTCTTTCTCTTTTCCTTCCCTTCCAGACTATGGATTACAGAACATACATTAAAAGGTTGTCATGTGTATCCTTTTGCCTCTATTTCATGCTCAGTTCTAGGTTGCATTAGTACCCTCGACTATTATTAGCACCCTGTTCCATTTTCTGTCTTACCTAAACTCTGACTCCCACACGTTTGTGATAATCTCCACCTTTGACAAGACCTCCTGATATATGTTTCACTTGACCTTGGATATTGGTATCATAATATGTACATATATATTTATGCCATGCAAATAAATGCAGTCATTCTGTATCTGTCTCTCTCCTTCTGGCTAATTTCGCACAACATAATCTTCTCCATGTCCATCCATTTATAGGCAAATTTTATAACTTCATTTTTCCTAACAGCTGCATAGTATTCCATTGTGTAGATGTACCAAAGCTTCTTTATCCAGTCATCGATTTTCGGGCACTCTGGTTGCTTCCAGATTCTGGCTATTGTGAATAATGCTGCTATGAACATAAAAGTAGGGATGGTGTTTCCGCTGCGTATTTTTGGTTTCCCAGAGTAGATTCCCAGGAGTGGTATGGCTGGGTCAAATGGGAGTTCAATTTCTAGTCTTTGGAGGAAAGTCCATATTGTTTTCCAGAAAGGCTGTACCAGCCGGCATTCCCACCAACAATGGATGAGTGTCCCCTTTGCCCCACATCCACGCCAGCACTTGTTGTTCTTGCTCTTTTGAATATGTGCCAGTCTCTGTGGTGTAAAGTGGTATCTCATTGTTGTTTTGATTTGCATCTCTCTGATGATTAATGATGATGAGCATTTTTTCATATGTTTTTTGGCCATTCGAATTTCTTCCTTGCTGAAGTTTCTGTTCATTTCTTGTCCCCATTTTTTTGATGGGGTTGTTTGTTTTCTTCTTGTAAAGTTCTACCAGTGCCTGATATATCCTGGATATTAACCCCTTATCAGATGGGTATTGGGTGAATATTCTTTCCCATTCTGTGGACTGCTTTTGTAGCTTAGTCACTGTTTCTTTTGAGGTGCAGAAGCTTTTCAGTTTCATGTAGTCCCATATGTTTATCTTTTCTTCTAGTTGCTTTGTTAGTGATGTTTCACCTTTGAAGATGCCTTTAGCTTCAATGTCGTGGAGGGTTTTTCCTATATTTTCTTCAATGTACTTTATGGATTCAAGTCTGATATTGATATCTTTAATCCATTTTGATCTGATTTTTGTGCATGGTGTTAGACACAGGTCCAAATTCATTTTTTTACATGTTGCTGCCCAGTTTTCCCAACACCACTTGTTGAAGAGGCTTTCCTTACTCCATTTTAGACTCATTGCACCTTTATCAAAGATTAAATGATCATGTGTTTGAGGTTGGGTGTCAGGATACTCAATTCTATTCCATAGGTCCACAGGTCTGTTTTTATTCCAATACCATGCTGTTTTAATTACTACTGCCTTGTAGTACAGTTTGAAGTTGGGAAAGGTGATGCCTCCCATCTTCTTTTTTCCAGAGGATTGCTTTAGCTATCCTTGGGGGTTTATTGTTCCATACAAATTTCAGGAGCGTTTGGTCAATTTCTTTGAAGAATGTCATCGGTATCCTTATAGGGACTGCATTGAATCTGTACAGAGCTCTAGGGAGTATTACCATTTTGACAATGTTGATTCTCCCCATCCATGAACAGGGAATGTGTTTCCATTTCCTTGTGTCCTCTTTTATCTCTTGGAGCAGTGTCTTGTAGTTTTCTTTGTACAGGTCCTTTACATACTTGGGTAAGTTGATTCCTAGGTATTTGATTTTCTGTGGCACAATTGTGAATGGAATAGTTTCCTTAATATCCCTTTCTTCTCTTTCGTTATTTGTATATAGGAAAGCCACTGACTTTTAACCCTAATATTTTATTCCTCTTGAATTACTAGTGATCCAGATTTTCTCTCTCTCTCTCACTCACTCACTCTCTCTTTATCTCTCCTTCTCTGGTTCCTAAGAGTTTGCTGAAAGCAGCAGGAGAAGCTCTAGCAGCTTAGTGTCCTGAGTGGTTGCTAATCTTAATTCATTTCAGAAGTCAGTGGGGCTCTGTAGATGAGATTGTTTCTTGCTGCTCTTCCTCTTAAGCAGAGGTTGACCTTTTTCTGTTTCTCTTTATCTGTACCTTCTCTTTTCATTTTTCCATTCGCCCTCTAAGTATACTCTATCAAATTCCTAGAAAGGCGGAATGAAAAACATCCAGTTTTCTTATCATTTTGATTGTGTCTACTAACCAAAAGTCTTGAAATTTATAATTAAGACAGAAAGGAGGGTAGGGTTGTGGTTTGGGGGCGGGAGGGGGCTCTTGCACCAATGAGCCATTGGCATGGCAAAATATAAAATAAAACACAAAAATACTAGGAACATCTAAAAGATAATCAAAGAATAAAATCCACACAATTTATAGGTACTGTAAAAATATGGGGAAAATATAGCAATTTCACCCAAAGCAGAGTTATGAGATCCCTGAAAGTCTAGGGTAAAAAAATCATTATATCTGATGTCACCCTCATGACCAATTAAATAAACCAACTTAAAATCTTTTCCTGCCATTATATCATCAGATGAAATGTCTATCACTGAGATATTCAGCTAAAGTGGTAAATTTAAATATCACGTAATTTTATTTAAACTATGAAAACATTTATACATAGAAAATTCTCAGAAATCCCCTTGATAAAAGACAAGAGGAGGATTAAGTCGTGGATTTGTTAAGGTTTTATCATAGTTACCTTAAACAAGTGTATCACAGCAGTACTTTTACTAATTTTTTGACTCATCAGCAGAATAACTGAGACTCAAGATAATCTAGGCTAGAGGACGCATCTTTAGCTCTGTGTTTCAGAAAATTCTTTCAATGATCACTTGTCAAGTGGGTGATTAACAGGCAATGAGTGACAGGTATTTTGAGACCTGGAGCATACATCTTCCAAACTGTTGCTAAAATGAAACTCATGTGCTACAGGTTTTAAATGTGCTAATGGTAAATGGAGTTTTTATTATGAAAACTAGGGAATTTGAATGATATTCTTTTCTTTAGATTTGATTGAAGTTTAGGTAACATATAATATTACCTCAATATACAGTTTAAATAACAATAGAGTTAAACATTTATGGCTTTGATGTATAAAATTACCCCAACCCACCACCATCAAGGTGCCCAAGACCCTCCCACTCCACTGTATGCCACTCTAGTTCACCACTCACCCCCCCATGTATCTGCCCCCAACGCTTGTCATCTCAGTTCTGTAAACCAAGACCAAGGGTTTGTCATCAGACCATAATTGTCTGTTCTTTTGTTGTGTTTCTCTATAGACCACAGATGAGGGAAACCATCTGCTATTGGGCTTTATTTCTCTTTTTTCATTTAATGTGATACCCCCAACCCAGTTTCATTCAAGTTGCAGCAAACTGCAAGATTCCATTTACAGCTGAGTAGCTGTCCATGGTGTATACATATGTCAGCCTCTTTAGCCATTCATTTGTTGTTAAATATTTAGGCTATTTCTATATCCTGGACATTGTAAATGGGCAATGAGCATGTAGTTTTATTACATGTATCTTTAAAAAAAACATTTTATTATACCACTATTAGATATACAATTACAAGATGTTCATGTTTGAATTTTGGTTCTATAGTGTTCCAACACCCATCCCTCCTGGGTGGATGGGAGATGGGAGATGCCCATCTCCCATCACCAATGTCCTCACCTCCCTCCCCTTTCCCCCAGCTTGCCTCCATGGCAGGTTCTTTATCTCCTTTCTCTCTCGTGCGGCGCTCTCTCTCTCCTCACTTCCCTTTCTTACATTGTAGATTGCAATATATTCTAGATAGTCTGGTCTGCTGGGTGGAGTTGTGGCGAAAAGAAGTCGGATGTGGAAAACGGCGGCCCCCATGGAGTCGGGGGGGAGGGGTCGTCTGGCTTGTTGTGAGGCTAAGCTGGGGTGGCAGGCCAGGGCTAGAACCCGCCATGCCTCCCGGGTGCCTCATGAGCGGCTGGGCACAGGGGAGAGCAAGTAGCAGCTCTGCCCTATGTCTGAGAGTCTCTGGTTCAGCATACCTTGGCCGAATTGAGAAAACACTGCTGCCCGGATCACAAACTATCACAGCCTGGATCATCGACACCCAACCTGCAGCAGGTTTTTTTTCAATCCGGCCCAGGTATGCTGAACCAGAGACTCTCAGACATGGGGCAGAGCTGCTACTTGCCTCTCCCTGTGCCCAGCCGCTCATGAGGTGCCCGGGAGGCATGGCGGGTTCCTAGCCCTGGCCTGCCACCCCAGCAGAGCCTCACAACAAGCCAGATGATCCCCCCGACTCCAAGGAGGCTGCCATTTTCCACATCGGACTTATTTCTCGTCACAACCCCACCCTGCAGATCAGACTATTACAGCCCAGTTCACGTGGCCGCTAGCGGCCACGCAGTTCATCAATAATTGCTTTATTTAGAGGTGACTACAAGAGTACGCCACCCGCATGGCAAGCCTGGCAAGTTGCTCGTGTCATATTTGATATGCCAAATACCAGTAACATTTATATTAGGTCATTCCCATGACCTAATATAATGGCTTGAGCTCTTTATGTTCCTGGAGCAAGTGGATGCCTTTAGGTTCTACTAGCATGAGACAGGACATATGGAGATATTACTGGTGCCCGCTCTAGCAAATAGATGATCAATAGGAAGATAGTGATAGTGAATATATTCTAGAACATGATTGATTCCACTAGCTTGAAGATACCGTGTCTGGACCATGAAAATGGCAGCTGTTATGGTGAGCGAGTCTCATCTAGCTGCTTCCAAAGTCCTACAGAAGTGATGGGCCCCTCCCAAAACCCATCTTGCCTCCTGGGAGTCTCATGGTCAGTTGAGCTAGGGGGAGCCGGATGGCAGCTCTCCCCAGTGAGCCTGAGTCTCTGCATCATGGCAGAGAGCCCTGAGGCAGTTCGTGAGCAGGGCCACCAGGCCCCTGGGATGGGTCATAGAGGGGAAGGGGTACCCCAGTTTCATCTCCAGGAATACCTGGTGACTTCCGCCTCTGAGAGTCACCTACCTGGGCTCGAACTCGGCTGCTCTGAGCTGGACTTGAGATCTGCATCTCTCTTGTGTGGGTTCTGATGAACTGTGGGGTCTGGACCGTGGTAATGGCAGCTATTATGGTGAGCTAGTCTCATCCAGCTGCTTCCAAGGCCCTACAGAAGTGATGGGCCCCACTCCCAAAACCCATCTTGCCTCCTGGGAGCTTCGTGGTCAGCTGAGCTAGGGGAGAGCCGGATGGCAGTTCTCCTCCGTGCGTCTGAGTCTCATCTTTCTCTCTATCTCTATTTCTGTCTCTGTATTTCTCTCTCTCTTCTCCTACACCTTGTGACTTGCCTTATGTTTTATGATGCAATTATCTATGTGTATATTTGGTAGTTAGTTCTAGTGTGACATTATAGTTCCTCATTCCCCATCAACCTCCCCAGTTTGTTACAACTACAATGATCATTATGGTGTACAGATGTGAAAGATCCGGGAAGGACCTGGTCCTAACCTACTTTGTTATCTAAGCCTCCTGCGCAGCTGCGCTGTCACAGCTATGCGTCTGGTCTGCCCCTTGTCTGGTTCATCTGGTTGCGGAGGCTGTGAGCCCATAGCCATGCCCACCGTTATGGAGAGGGGAAGAACCCAAATCCCTGCTCCAATTCCAGCCAGCGTGGCTTCCCTCCACATGACTGCTTTACCCTAGGAGCTATGTTGGTCTCAGCCGGGGACTAGCCTATTCCTCAGAGACTCCATGGGCTGCTCCATGTGGGCTGGGCAGTGCAGCTGCGTGTCTGGTCTGTACCTTGTCCAAGTCATCTCTATTTTTACTGTTTTTGGCATATCGAATACACCATGGGTAGTTTGCCAGGCTCTACCATGGCTCTGTGTTCATCCCAGGGGGGCCCAGTCTTTTCTTATGTCAGACCATCCACCATCCAGGGCCCACAGGGCAGAGTCTACACCTGGAGGTGTAGACAAGCCTATCTCCTGTCTGCCACCTGTCAATGCAGCCAGGCACTGCAGCCACACCTGCAACACCTCGAGGGGCAGGCAGGTGGCTCTGCATGTATCTGTTTATTGGATAAAGATTTTTCCTTAACTAGATCTTCTCACTTGTATCCTAGGTTAAGTTTCAGGTGTCATAAGCAAACAGTGCAATGTTTTTCTGAAGAAACACTTTGTTGCATTTTTCCCTTTTCCTCACTTTATTTAAACATGTTGATTTATAAAGGTGTTATAAACCATGATTATTTGTTACAGGAATTCAATATTTCAACACCAATTCCACCACCATCTCCACCATCATCTCCATTTTCCCAATCAACCCTCAAACCTGCTCCATCGCAGGTCAACAATAATTTATTTTATGTTGCTTGTTACCACTAATGGCTAACAGAATGATCAACAAATATTTCTGTAGAAGAAAATTTGTGAAAAATTGTTGTATCTCACCATGGGTAAATTAAGTCCTTGTCTGAAGGTATACTAAGCTGTTGTTGCAAATTTAAACTTTTGTGTAATGTTTTTTGTTAAGTCATGAGTGGTTGGTGAAGAAACTTTAGATATCTAAAATGTCTCCCAATAACTAAATTAAATGACAATGGTGTTTAGTCTAGGAACTAGAACATGTCTTTGGTCACTACTTTGAAGTTGGCACAAATATTTTTAAAGCTATCTTTTGGATAATTGTTATTTAATGGAATTATGCTTCGCAGTGATTGCTAATGAGAGTAAGACTATGACATCATCAAAGAAGAAGATATTTATATTCCTTTGCTATAAGAATAAGAAGGTACCCAGAAGGCCGAGATAGTATAGTGGCCAGGCAGGCACTGGGTTTGATCCCTGGAACCACATGGTCTCCTTGGCATCACTGGATAAACTTCTATGGGGTGTCACCTTGGAGATGCCCAAATACTGCTGGGAAATGACCCAGGTATGTCCAGAATTGAGGGCCTGAGCATCACTCAATCTAGGAATTTTGAAATGAACTGCTGGTCCAGTTGACTGAGTCCCAGGGCCTCCAGAGCGATGACTTGGGAGATCCGCCACCCACAAAAGGAAAGAAAATGCAACTAGATCATAAAAATTTTGTGCAAATGTATTGGTATGAGCTCTGGAGAATGGAAAGAGTTTGACCATTGCTACTAAGCTGGCACAAGATCTCTCATTTTTGCTCCTCAGGACACACTTAGAGGTGCTACTGAAATTAAACTGAGTAGGATCAGAATTGCATTATTCATATCAGTAGGACAAAAGGGGACATGGTACACGCTACAAGAAGCTAATGTTCATAGTATCAACAGAGTTGTTAAAGCATAAGGAAATTTGCATTTAATTTTTCCATAAAGTACAAAAAAGAGATATTTTTAGCTTCAAAGTCTACCCAAGTACTTTGTCCTATACTTATCCTTTGAGAACAAAGACTTCCTTTGCTCTGTATCCAGTTAGTTTCCCTCTAGAAATATCTTACTGCTCATAGAATGGAATTTCTTAGAAGGGAACAGTAATCAGATAAGGAAGACATAGTACCAAGCAGAATGGAAATTCTAACAAGAGCATGTCATGAAAACACTCGAGTTTCAGGTTTTGAAACACAAATCTAACCCATGTGCATAGTGTGCAATGAACAGAGGTGTATAATTCACAGGACCAACTGGGTACCACCCTCCATGTTCAAATGTAATTCCCAGCACAACAACCAGAGGTGGTGGGATCTCCAGCTCATCTGACCAAGAGTGTTCAAGTATTGCTAATAAAATGTGCACCTCTGGGGCTTTGCTACAACAGACAACAACCACAAAGCGGAAGGGAAGGGGGATTAAAAAGCAGCAGCCACTAGGGCCACCAGAAAGTTTTGTTGTGGGGCAAATAATTATAGGGGAAGAGAAAGGACAGTGAGCGTCTCTGTACTGGGGAGTTAGGAAGGTGTGTGTGCGGGGGCACACACATACACATTTCCACAAGTGCTATCAATCATCTCTATTTCCTGTAGGCTTCAAAGCTCTGCAAGACTATCAGTGTCAGTGTCACCCTGATGTGGCTTGGCCTTGTCTGCAAGCCCGAACAGGAGAGAACAGGTAAGATCATGCACACACACACACACACACACACACACACACACACACACACACACACACACACACACCGTCCCCTACACCCCAATCCCCATTCCTTAGACACCAGATTTTGCAAATGGGATTCTAGACAAGCACCTGACATTTGCCAAATTCCTACATAAATAACAGTTACCTGAATCCCTCGCAGCTGGGAAATAAATAACATTTAATAGGTTCAGAGTGATAAGGTGGGAGAATCCAGCTGACTTTGTTTTGAAACAAGATTAGATACCTCCTAGGAGCTGTGAGAGTGTGAAGATGCGCTAAACGTGGCACAGAAAGCCTGTTAGACAGCTCTGGGCTCTGCAGAGGTGTGGGAGAAGGAACCTCCTCCAGCACAAGTTGAGAATGTTTTAGCACCCTCTGACTCCATGGAGCAAATCCTGTCACCCCAGGAGGGTTAGAGCTACTCCCTTGATCTTCATTGAAATGCAGTTTTCCTCGGTGCAAATGAGTAAATAAGACTGTTTTTTGAGAGGAAGTTAGGGCAGGAAGGGGTCAAGTAGGGAAAATGGAGGCTCTACCCCAGGATAAGGTTCAGGTTAAGGAGACAAAGTATATGCAGATGAAGATGTGCTTGGAAATGGAGGGACACTTCCAGAATTCCAGCAGCTCATTAAAACAGACTATAATAATGGTGGTGAGGGGAAATGCGCTTTTCAAGATGACCTGGCTGATGGGAGAGGGGGTTCCAGTGCACAAAAGCACACCTTTCACCTCTCCCTTTGTGCTTAATGCCCTGAAGTGAAAGAGGAAAAGGTGAAGGGATTGGTGGTAGAAGAGAGGGTGTTTCTCATCTGCTTCCTCTAAAATATCTTCCAATGGTTGGCAGAGATTTTGGGATAAGATCTAATACAGCCCTTGATAAGAGAAGCCAAACTGGGGCATCTGATTTCAGGCACCTGACCAGGTAGGTGTTTTTCACCCACAGGTGAGGGATTTGGATTGCAGTTGGGAGTTCAGAGTTTTTGTAACTTCTTTGTGGTTCTTGGCATCACTGGGAAATGCTTCATTAGGGGTAGAGGCTGACTTGGGGAGCATGTCCTGTCGTTCACAACTAAGGTGGCCAACATTCAGGTAGGAAGTCCAAGTGTATGTTAACTGTGGGCCAGTCTCTGTAAGAGCAGATGAGAAAATGGACATAGTCCTGGTGCTAGTGACCTGTTTTAGGTCACAAGGGAGAGAGGGTGTGGGGGCAAGTGCTTTGTTCAGGGGAGGCCAGGGGTAATAGCCCCAGAGTCCTGGGATTTCAGCTTCCTAAGACTTTATATCCTGCCTCTCAGTGAGAGCTGGTTGCTATTTTGGTTGGTTGATGGGCTAAGACACATCAATTTCAATATCTCTAGATTATGGCAAAATCATTTAGAGGCTTTTCTGACTGATGGGCTATTCTTTTTCTCCTCCATCATCACAGCATGTGACTATGTGCTTGCCATAATTAACTAACTTAATGTTAATAGAAAACTTCAATGATGTATATCAGCTCTCAAACTCACTAAGATCTTAGACAAAAAAAAAGAGAATACTTTTTTTTTTCCTTACGTTCTTACTTAACACCCTCCCCAGGGAAATCAAAAGTGAAGAAAATTTCCAGCGATAAAATTAAAACATATTCCCTTAGTGGGTTAAGTCAAACAATAGTAATATTGGCTGTAACTTGACTGTCTGGGACACTAATGTCATTTCTGAATTGACACTGTTGCTACAGTAGGATTTAGTGAATGTTGAAAGGGGGCAGGGAGAAGGAGAGAATGAGGGATAATGCAGTAGGTCAGAGGAAAGAGACATGGATGTGGATGTTGATTCAAGTTAAGTTTAGCTCTGTTTTTTCTTTTTTTTGTAAAATAAGGAAAAGGTGAGATCAAATGATATATAAACAGTATTCTGAGAAGGGTATTTAAGCTGATAGCTTCTCAAACTTTTGACATACCAATAGCCAGATTGACTTGATATTAACAATCAAGGGATCCTATAACTACTTTAATTTGGGGGTCTGATATTCCTAGCAGTTGAAAGTAGCACATGCTATTAGAACTGGAATGAGTAAGGCTCATCTAGGTCAGGGCAATATAAAACTAGGAAACGTGTTCTCCTGAAACTCTGGGCATAAAATAGGGCTAACGATGATGCCCCATATTTCTCAATCTACTGAAAATATATTCTATGTATATAATACATACATTTTCCACATCGGACTTCCTTCTTGTCACAACTCCACCCAGCAGACCAGACTATCACAGCCCGGATCATTGACAGCCACCCTGCAGCAGTTTTTTTTTTTTTTTTTTTCAATCCGGCCCAGGTATGCTGAACCAGAGACGGCTCAGACATGGGGCAGAGCTGCTACTTGCTCTCCCTGTGCCCAGCTGCTCGAGAGGCACCTGGGAGGCATGGCGGGTTCTAGCCCTGGCCTGCCACCCCAGCAGAGCCTCACAACAAGCCAGACCACCCTCCCCTACTCCATGGGGCCCGCCATTTTCCACATCCGGACTTCCCTCTCGTCACAACTCCACCCAGCAGACCAGACTATCACAGCCCATCTCACGTGGCCGCTAGTGGCCATGCGGTTCATCAATAAATGCTTTATTTAGAGGTGACTACAAGAGTATGCCACCCGCACGGCAAGTGTGGCAAGCTGCTCGTGTAGTATTTGATATGCCAAATACCAGTAACATTTATATTAGGTCATTCCAATGACCTAATATAATGGTTTGAGGCTCTCTATGTTCCTGGAGCAAGTGGATGCCTTTGAGTTCTACTAGCATGAGACAGGACATATGGAGATATTACTGGCGCCCACTCTAGCAAATAGATGATTAACGGGAAGATAATGATAGTAGTATATAATACACACATAGGGTCTGGAGGGTGATTGGGGTTCATAGACACACCCAAAGGTGTTCAGGGACTTATTAGATTTGTGCTCAGGAGTGACACCTGGCTTTACTCAGATGATCAGCTGTGAAATGAATAACTAAGGTTAGCTGCCTCCAACAACACCCCATATGGTCCCCTGAGCATTGCCAAGAGTGATCCCTGAGCAGAGAGCCAGGAGTAAATACCACCAGGTGTGCTGCCCAAAACAGACAAAAAAAGTTTTCTGTAAGACTTAAGACACTGAGCATTACCAGGCTTGGTTCACTACCCCAAAGTCCCCAAGAGATGATCAGAAGTAAAACAAATCCCAAGACAAATTATGAAATGACACAGAACACCCAACCCAGAAATGACTCACATGATACCAACGGAAACATTGGGCACTACCCCTCACCACCACTTCCTTGAGCTGAAACTCTTATATGGAAACCTGAAGTCTTCTGTCTGCTCAGAGCCTTTCCATTGTTCCCTTGCACCCGTCTTCTAAGGCCCATCGTCTACATAAACAAACTCTTATGGCAGCATGTAGGAACCACGAACGTTCAGGCAGGGGAGTGGGAGCACAGTGTGTTCTGCTCTACCTGCCTCTACTATATGCCTGCAAGGTTCAGACAGAGGCTTACAGCTCAGTCGCACAGTTCCACTTCTCTCTTACCCGTCCTAAGGTTTATATACTTGTATAGTTGGTTACATTCTCTCCTTTTTATTTTGCTACCAGTCAAATCTCTTTCTCAGTGTTTAAGAATTTATATATTTGCATACTTTAGCCTGTTAATCATGGATTATAATCTGAGTATAAAGAGGCAAATCAGTATTATTTGGTTGTAAGTGAAAGAAAACAATCCAAATTATCTCCAACACATGAAGAAACTTAATGGTTCTTGGGAGGAAAAATCCAGAGTTTCGTGTAAGACTGAATCCAGGGGCTTGAACCTGTCAAAGCATTAGAACTCAGTTTGCTTTGTCTCACTCATCTCTGAATATATTAACATCATTTTCAAGAAAATGTTCGCATGGGGGCTCCAGCCAGTTTTGAGCATCTATCGTACTTCTATTAATAGCTAGAAATGTCTGCAAAAACTTATCTTTTCCTATAATTGCAGGGAAGTTCACTAGATTGAATTGCATGCAGTTGTATAATCACTTGGGTTGCATGCTCATCACCTAAATAATCTGTGTACTCAGCAAAATGAAATACGCCAACTGGCCATGTCTGGGCCGTGTGCCAGTTTCAGGACCTGTGGGTGAGATCACTTCTACAGAGCCTTGAAGATGTGGAGTGTTGCTGTGCCAGAAGAGACAATGGGCTTGGAGTAGACCAAAGTAATCCAGGCCCACTACATATTCTTTCTCCTCTTTTCCTTTTTATTTATATTCCTAGAAAGGATGGAAAGCCCTTTCCTTCTGCCTTTTAGACATAGCTCCTCTGACCTCCATTTCCAATTGGAAAAGAATTTCTCTTATTTCCATCTCAATGCTGTGCTTCTCATCCCCTACCTTCTGTACTCTCAGAGCTTTCAGATGAAATGGAAACTTCCCCACCCAGCATTTGCTGACAGCTTTCAAAACTCTCCTAGAAGACTTACTTCTGCTCAGTTCATTTTCCCTCGCTGGTTACTTCAGCCTTACTCCACATCACATCACACCATTCTGCTGCCTGCTCCATGCCTTCAATTATTCCCTGTACCCTTTTTGGGGGCTTCTATGCTAAAATAACTTTTATACCTTCTACTAATGCTGGTCTTAACATGCAGTAACAACTACTGTTAAACTAGTGACCAAAAATAAATCTTTTATTAAAAACTCAGGACACTGAGTGGTCATGAATTAGGCTGGGAAATTTACTACAATGAGGGATGGTAAGAAAGAGTAACTGGGGAAATGTATGGAATTAGTCCATTTTCATTCCATGGAGTTTGTAATCTCGTGATCTGGTAGGTATCCTGGGAGAATGGTGGGTGAACACTAAATTTATAGGTGAGGTGTTCTCTGCTCCCTAAACATGTACAGGATTGACAGAAATGAGAACAGAAAGGGAACCTGTGCAGTAGAGCTTCCAATGAGCAGGGCCGGTTGGAAGGAGCACAGAAATCCAGTCCTAGTGGTGGTATGTGAAGTATGCACATTTTGGAATGACAGAGTCTGAATTCAGCTCCTGGTTCTCTGTTTCTACTCTGTGTGCTCTTGACCACAATAGCTGACTTTCCTGTGCCTCAGTATCTTCTTTATAAAATGACCCCATCAACAGTATTTTCCTTGTAAAAATGTTGAGCACTTAATAAGTTTATTTGTGTAAAGCTCTTAGAACAGTTTCTGATTCTACAATGAAAGTAACGGCAATCATTGTTATTTTAAAATCCAGCCCATAGTCTCCATACAGGAATGTGTGCTAGCTTTTTGAGATCTACTATTTCAGGACAAACTAAAAATTCAGTTTTAAATGTGAAATTCCCTGAATAGATACGTTGGAGCTAATTGGAAAAGATTTCAAAATGCTGAGAAGGTAATATTTGTCAGAAACACATTTAGCTGTAAATTACTGGAAACCCCAATTTATAATTACTTAACCAATTACCACTAGTCTTCTTTTATCCATATAAAAGAGGCCTACTACAATCTCTTCAGAAAAATCACTGGACAATACATATCCTATGACCCAACAGGTCCAACCCTATCCCAGACAGAAATATGTACATGTGCTTATCACTCAACAAGGTAAGAATGTTCATTAGGGAAGTATGAGTAAAGCTCAGTGGTAGAGTACCTGCATTGCAGCTGAGAGGCTGTGAGCCCGACCCCAAGTCTTGCACCACCACCAAAGTATGTGACCATGCAAAAGTATATGATCTCTAGCACACAGCCACCAAGTGTGTGCAAGAGCAGCAACTAGTATGCACTCTTTTCGCAAGCATCACAACTAAAATGTGTGGTAGCACCTCAACCAGATGGGGTCCCGTTCCAATTGCTGCAGTAACAAAGGGAAGGGAAGTGGGCGGGTATATTCACTGATAATTATGCCCAAACCAGATAGTACACAAATATCTATTAATAGCAGAATGAATAAATTGTAGTAAATATACAGATGGGGTTCTCTACAGTAAGGCAACAATCTGTAACTATACACACAATACAGAAACATCTCACAAGCATAGTATTGGAAGCATGATGCCAGACACAAAATACACACATTGATCAATTCTAATTATATACAGCTCAAAGTAAGGCCAAGTTATTCTCTAGAAGTAAAATCAGGAAAAAGTTAGTTACTCTTCTTAAAGACTGAAAGAAGACGTGGGAATCAAGAAGATACTGGAGGTAGTTGGGTTTTGTTTCTTATTTTTGTTTCATCTTCCATGCTTCCATAATTGTGGACCAGGTGGTCATTTTTGTGGCAAGAGAGCTTCCCATGGGTTGCCTTCATAGTGAGAAGTACCGAGCAAATATTTGGGGATGGCATGTGGGTAATCAATTAAAAGTGTCTTTCAAAGAAGATACTTTTAAGAAATCAGCCATATTGATCATTATTTCTCCCTTATTATCTTATGCAGAGGGATTTCCCTTTGCTCAGAATTATACCTCGTGGGTAATATTGATGCAATTAAATTTAAGAGACATTTTGGTATCAACTTGACTAATCTTTGAATTGTTTCACTGGAGAGGTTTAAGTTACTCAGTAATGCTAAGTCAAAGAGTGGGTCAGAAGATGGCCCAGAATGGTGGGATACTGTTGGTACAAATTGTGATACGTTCTTTTAATCAAATTATGGTATTAGGGTTACTTTTCTATAAGTATCACCTTCATTGGATTTCAGACTATAATGGCCAATTTTGTGCACAAAATAATTTTTTTGATTTGCATTGCATGAACACCTCTTCCAAAAAATCTCAGTAATGTGTAATCTACCTTTTGTCTCTAAGATTTTGCCTCTTTTACATATTTCATGAAAGTGGCATCATGCAATATGTTCTTAGTGTCTGATTTATTTTACTTAGCATAATGTATTTTTTGTATGAGACAAAGGATGTATCTTGTACAGTTGTAGATTGTGCCAGAGCTGTGTTCCTTTGTTATAGTCAAAGAATAATTATTGCATGAGTGAAGCATATTTGATTTGTCCATTTCCCCATCAATGGACACTTAGGTTGCTTCCACCTTTGGATATTGTCAATGATGTTGGAAGGCACCTGGTGTATGAATATCTGTTTGAGTCCCCTCACAATTATCCTTGTACATAGGTTTCAGTTTCTCCAAGGATATGTTTTTAACTAAATTTCTGTTATTACTAGATGTGCTCCACATCTGGGACCCTAAATTCACATTTCACATGTCTATAAGAAAAAAAATGCCATGGACCCAGCTTAGGTGGTGTAAGAACTTGCCCTTGTGTCAGTGGACAATGGATTGGGAGTAGTCAGAATCATGTGCTATGATTGGTCACATGGGGACTATATGGGCTGGGCAGCCAACCCAGGAAATTTGTACAATGCTTGGTTTCCTTTTCCTTCTTTCCTGGGGTGAAGATAATAATACCTAATTGCATAGAAATTCTTAGACTGTACCTAACAGTCAATAAATAAAGGATTATGTAGTATCAGTGGGTCCGAGAGTGGGGAAAAGATGCTTTTGTGGGCAAGCCCAGCTATTCTCCATCAAGTCCATCTCACGTTGCTATTACAAAAGAAACCCTCCATGGTAGATATTTAAGTCTTGGATTTATCCAAAGCAATTTTCCAACCTATTTCTGTTTTCAGTCTATATTGCCTTTGGGGGCAACATGTTTCATTTCTTTATTACCTGCTTTGTCAAGTAGTAAATTTGTTGTATTTGTCCTAAGAAACCCCCACTTTTGTGTATTCAAGACAGCTCGCCCCTTAACACCTTCCCCACAAGAACCTGCTCCTATTTAAAGTGAAGGGGAATGTCAGGACAGGAACTGGGCTTTCTTTTGCATTGCATTACAATCTTGTATTTCTTTGGATGGCTTCAGTGAGAAGTTTATTCAGTCTTTGAAGCTTTTTTTGAAGCAGCAGAATCAAATCCCTTCCTCTTTATGGCATGCCCATGAGGCGCTGGCTGGGAAAAATTCCCAGCTGAGGTGCTGAATGGCTTCTTGGTAACTGGTTAGAGGTCTACACCATCTATTTATTCCTGACACAGGTGATGCAAACTCCGCTCTCAATAAAGGAACATACTAGCTTACCTGCCTTGGAAATGACTTCAATCACAAGCCTAAATTCATGAATGTTGGAGTCTGTGAATTGGGAATTTAAGGAGTACATGCAGTTTCGGCCTCCCTATTCTTTCTATGATTTGGAACATAAGTAGGGACATCTGAAAGCAGATTTTTTTTTCTCTGTATAAGACTGGAGACCCAGCTCATGCTGTTACTGGGGCTACATGAATGGCATGAATCACATTATCCCAGACTCTGAGAAATGCTGCTGTAAGGTGGTTCCTCTGTGACAACTGTGTATCCTTCCTGTCTATACTCACCTCCCAATTATCGGTGCAAATGCAGGGGTGCGGTGGTGCAGATAATTCAAAACAGCAAACAATCCAAATGCCATTTCTGCTTGGCTTGAGAATACATTATGCAAATTTGGGGCAGCAAATTTACCTTCTTTATTACATTTTGCTTGAATTCATATTAAAAAATTGTTTGCATTCTCTATGAGTGTGTCTGTGTGCTGGGGGTGGGGCAGGGTGGGAGGCATGGTCTCCCTGGAGCCAAAGGAATCAGAAAACCTTGGTACTCAGAGGAGGCTTAGAGACTGTAATGCAACCCTCTCTCTCTCTCTCTTTTTCTCTCTCTCCACCCCTTTTCTTTTTTCTCCTTTCTCTTCTTTTCTCCCTTTCCCTCCTTTTCTCTCTCTCTTCTTTGTTGGGTTGTGGGTCACTTCCAGCAGTATCAGGGCAACAATGTGGTGCTGGGGGATCAAATCTAGGCCTCCTGTCTGCAAAGCATGAAGTCCAGCCCATTAAGTTATCTGCCTGATCCTTGTCCTCGTTTGCAATTTGGGATTTTTTAAAGAGCAGCTCTCCAGCAGGTCTACGAATATTCCAGGCAACGGCTCAGCAATCAGTGTGCAGGCATGTTTGGGGGGCCATCAGGGCTATGCTTGGTAGTATTGGTGGTGGTGGGGGCGTGTCATGTGGTTTCAAGGATCGAACTCAGGGTCTCAAGCATGGAAGTTATGCACTCCAGCCCTCTGGACTATCCCCAGGCCTCCTCCTCCTCAATTTTTGAGAGGAGGGAATGTAGGCACAGAGAAAATTAGTGGTTTTCCAAAGTAATCTGGAGGCAGAGCAGAGACCAATGATCTCCCTGAATCTTTCATTCCAAGGGGAAGAAAACACTTCCGATTAAACAGTGAGAGCTCCTGCACTGTCAGGAAAATCCCAAATACATAAACCACCTAGTGAGGGCCTCCAAAAGGTGATGCACTACCCTCCCTAACAAGGCTGATGGAAGAAGCCACTCCAGGTGAGCCAGGCAATACCTGCTCCTGCTCCCGCAAGGCCACTAGCAGCTCTGGTGAGAACAAAGCCTATCCACCACTGGTCACCTGGGCATACATTGCCTCCTCTCAAATACCAGGCTGCTGGAATTTGAGTTTGACCTTAGCAAAGAGCACCTAAGTAAGTGCACTGGAGTTCTGGGAAAGCCAGGAACAAGCAGTACCATTCCCAAGCTGTGGGCACTCATGCTTCTGGGCCTTCAGGAGCATGGCAGGGCCAGTGTATGTCAGCCCTGTCCTTTGTATGCATCAGGGCACCAGCAGCATAAGCATCCAGATTGGCTTGGCCTAGAAAGAACTGCTGAAGAACACACAGACAAGCCTCCACCTTTGGTTAACCTCCCCGAGAAGGAAAGCGATGAAGCCCCAGGAAACATATTAAATCAATGGGCCAGCTGGCCAACCAGCAGCCACCCCAGTGCCTCTGGGGAGCTGAAGTGGCTGTAGGGGACAATAACGAGCTGCACAGGGTTGCCGCTCTCTGCAGTACCTCCCAATCTGACCTGCACTGGTGCCAAAGCCATTAGCAGGGAATGACTCTTTGTGGCTTGGAGCCGGCTGGCAGCAGTTGCTGGAGCTTTCCTCTGTGGACAGCTGTTCTCGGTGCTGGGCTCCTTGTAGAGCAATTCATTCAAAAGTGCTGGGACACCCAAAGGTGTTCAGAGGGTCCTGGCCTTACTTGGGGGTAAACCTATATGCTGTAGCCAGAGCCACTTCCAGGCACTTCCAGGCTGGCTAGTCACATCTATCAACACCCATCTCCTGTCCAGCACATTCTTATTTTCTGCCAAGAATGAAGACAAATATTTACCTTTGAATGCGATGTAATGTCTGAAGCTGTTCAATGGGTGAAAGGCCTTTCTTTCAATCAGAGATGGGTTTTATTAATGTTTTATTAATTCTTTCTGGGCAAAGCCTTTTTCTCAGCTCATAACAACATCTGCTTAGAACTGCTTGGGTTATCAATAATTGCAGTGATACAATGCAGTGGGTCACTGGCAATAATACAGAAGAACAATATGACTCCAGTTTATGAAATGTTAACACTGATGGGATAGTTTGCATAGCATTTCTTATTTAGTTTTCACAATAGCCATGCAAAGTAGATAAGAACATTTTATTATCTTCAGGGCTTTTGAGGAGGTAAACGGGCTTGCCCAAGGACACAGTGGAGTAGGAATTTGAACCCTGGCACAGAAATTTGAACCCTACAGCATAGAAGTTAAAACTGAGTTACAGCACAGTGAAAAAATGTTTTCGGCTTTAGCATTGCAGGAGGGAAAGCATAGGAGGAAAATAAAAGCACTAAAGCTCTGTGTTCATTACCTGCTGCAAAGAAGACTTACCACAAGTAAAAAGACCTCATTTAGGTCCTTTAACTTTTTTCCCTTTTTGGGGGTGGGGTGGAGGTCTCATACCGGAGATTCTCAGGGACTATTCGTGGCTCTGCACACTGGAATTACTCCTGGTGGTGCTCGAGGGACCATATGGGATGCCAGGAATTGAACCCAGGCTGGCGTTGTAAGGCAAATGGCCACCACAATGTTGCACTACCCTCTGCCCCCCATCATTCAGGTCCTTTGTACATAAATGAGCTCTGCAGTCAGCACAGTTCAGAAGGAAAGTTAGTTAAGCGGATTGGTAGAATTTTAGTCAAGTCTTTGCCCTCTGCTTGGTGATTTCCTCTGCTTGGAATCCTCTGCTTGGAATACCTGTATATACTCTGGATATACAGCTAGCCTATTGGGGTTCCTGAATCCTGATTCCTGATTCAGAAGGCTCCATTTGCTTTTGCTTTTGTTTGTTTTAAGCACCATACCCATAAAGACTTAGGTCTTACTCCTGGCTTTACACTCAAGGATTGCTCATGGAGGGCTTGAGGCAAGCCCTACCTGCTCCAGACCTAATTAGAAATATATATATAGATTACTTGTCCTGTCTTGTATCACTTGTCTTCCCATTGTTCATTGATTTGCTCAAGCGGGCACCAGTAACATCTCCACTTGTTGGGAATGAGGTCTAGTGCTTTCATATTCTTTTGCTTTGTTGGGAGTGATGGATGGGGGAAGGGTTCACTCCTAGCTCTGCACTCAGGGATCACCACTAGTGGAATTGGAAAACCATATGGGATGCTGGGTGTTGAACCAGTAAGTCCCATGTGAGGCAAATGCCTTATCCAGCGGTTCTATTTCTCTCTCTCTTTTCTCTCTCTCTTTCTCTCTCTCTCTCCCTCTCTCTCCCCACTCCTTTCATATTCTTATTATTAGATTCTCCTGTAGCTTCTCCTTTTCGAAGGAGTGTCCACCCTTCTTTGGACAGTGCCTTGCTTTCTGCAGCTGGGTGGTGCCTCAGCTTCTCTATCGCCAAAAAGTTCAAGATTTTCATTGCATAGGAATGTTGTCTCCATCCCAGCCCAACTTTTTTAAACATTCTTACCAGTTTTTTACTTTCTATTGACTCATCTCTGATGAGTCTAAAATGCTCCCTTTTCCAGTATTACAAAAGCACCTTCAGTGGATTTGTTTTCTTTTTGTTTACAAAATTATATTCTTTTTATGTTCTATCAGTGAGCTTTGCTGCCTGATAAATTATCCCCAAATCATCTCAGTGACTTGAAAGAAGCACCCTGTGCCGTTCTATCTCTTCTATTCGTTCAGCTGCATGAAGATGGAGTTCATCTGGTTGGGGCTGTGCTGATCTTGACTGCACTTACTCATGTGACTGGGTCAGCTGCCTGGTCTAGGGTGGCCTCCCTGAGGGGCTGGAGGTTGTCAAAGTCATTAGCTGAGTTGATGATGGTATATATTTCTCAGGAACTAGTGCAGGTTTGTTCTCAATTCACCCTTTCTAGAATACATGGGATGTAGCTGGACAGGAATCTAAGAGCACAGAAAGCATTTTATTACTTGTTTGTTATTTATATTTGGGGGAAGCACACCCATTGGTGTTCAGAGCTTACTTGTAATTCTGTGCTCAGAGATCACTCCTAGTGAAGTTTGGGGAGACCATATGTAGTACAGGGGATTGAGCAAGGGTTGACTCCATGTAAGGCAAGCACCCTGTCCACTGAACTATCTCTCCAGTCCCCAAAGTATGGTTTCTAGAGGCTCTTTTCAGAACCAATGCAAAGTTGTGTCCACGATATATTTTGTTGGTAATGTAAATCACAAGGTCAGTCAGATTCAGGAGATAGAGAACATCCCCTGATGGAGAGATTTGAAAGGCGCATTGCAAACTTCATGTGGAATCTGAAAGAGGGATCACTGCAGCTATTTTCACAATTTACCACTATGGGATGTTTTAAGGCTTTAATATTTGACTTTTAAATGTTCTGAGAAAAACTGCAATCATCATAAAGCTGTTAGACTTCAGAGTGAAACTTCGTTTCTCTTTCCCCACTGGCAGGGCTGGGGAGAGAATTATGCCAACTTCAAATCTCCTGGCATCTATCAGATACTGTGAGGAGAGGCCTCAAGAGAGTAGCACTATTTTAGTTACATCTGACCATCTGTGAAGCTACAGCTCTTTTTGGGACCATTACACATATTCTCATTTTTTCCTCTCTCTCTCTCTGAGCTATAATGTACATACAATACAAATCACCCTTTCTAGAATATATAGTGTAGTGCTAGGGTATGAGTTTTGACTCACTTGGCGTAGTTCATTCAACCACCATACAATCACGCTATAAGCTTCCCCATCATCATGGGGAATGTTTAATCTAAAAAATAGATTAAACATTATTAAACACCTGGCAATGCTCAGGGGTTACTTCTGTCTCTGAACTCAGGAATTTCTCCTGGTGGTGCTTGGGGAACATATGGGATGCCAGGGGATCAAACTCAGGTTGGCTGCATGCAAGGCAAACAACCTACCCACTGTACTATCTCTCTGACCAATAATACGTATTAATGATCAAATAATGCCAAACATAGAACTAAAAACTACAATCTCCACCATTTTCAGACTCTAGGCATTTCTTCTCCTCCAATTTCTGTCCTTTTACTTCTCTGGCTCTTACTTCTGTATTATAAAAAGTTACATGCTCATATCGATCATGTTGAAGTTACCTTTATGGTGTTTCTATTGACTTCTTGTTCTGTTAGACAAAAGTTCACATACCTTGCATTCTCCCCCTCCATCAAGACTCACATGAAATTATACCACTGTCTAAGGCAAAATTGACATTTGTATTATAGTATATTATCAGAATCAAACAAACAATGTCCAAGTTGTGCCATCAAGACTACCTGGTATATGAAGTAACATGATGTGACGGTCTCCTTCCTTGGCCATTTCCCTTGGGTATCAATTATTGCCTGGTGTTTTCAGTCCCTAATTATCTCATTCTCTCAAGTTGGTTTTAATGATGATATACCCAGGTTACTCATCAGTTTCTTCCTTGCCCTGGGACCAGCTTTTTTTCTTGCTTCAGTTTTGCCTGGTTGTTCACTGGGCTACCAACTGTGATTCTAAGACATTGTCTCCCTTGGTTAGGCCCCCAAATTTCCTGCTTCCCATCTTGTCCTCTGCTACTTTTAGCCCCTGCTGTGTTCATTTCCTGGTCACTTTCCATGAATGATTAACTAGAGGGGAAAACTTTAGGCCCTTTAGTCCCTCATGATGTCTTTGCTATACCCCACAGTTGATAGTTTGGCTAAAAGTAAAAAAATGATTTCCCTCTAAATCTTTAAAGACATATTCCGGCTATCTTCTAATGCACACCAATCCTATTAAGAATTCCCATGTCATCCTGACTCCTGATGGTGTATATGACTGACATGTATGAATTTTAAAAAGCATTGTGAGTTTTTTTTTCTCTCTGTGCCTGTTGATTGATATTTTACCATGACCATCTTTGGGTGTGAATCCTTCTCACTCTTGCATTGTCAGTTTGGAGCTCCTTCAGCATGGAGACTTCGCTCTTACCATTTTCTTGCATTATTTCTTTAATAATTCCCTCTATGACTTTCCTGGTTCTCTTTTTTTCTGGGGCAGCTATTAACTAGATTTCTTGGTTTGAGTCCTTAATTTTATCATGGCTTTTCCTGCCACTTATGCTCCCAGTCTTTTTTAAATATTCTCCTGGACATCACCTAAACTCTTTCCCTACTCCTTTATTAATTGATGTATATGTTTTTATTTTAAGAGTTCCTTTAAAAAGGTACAGTACTGTTAATGATAGGGTACCATTTATACAGAGTTCCTACCCCACATCCTTCACCAGAGTTTCTCTTCCCTTTGCCATTGCCTCACAGTTACTACATCACCCCTAACATCTTCATGTCATAGAAAGGGCAGTTTGGTAGATCCGTTCTTGGTATTTATTGTCTTTGGCCTTTTGTTAAGACCTCATTTTCCCCCAAATTGTTTATAGTCCCTTTTCCATGGATATATTATTTTTTTTTGTTATTTTATTTTATTTTTTTTAATTTAATTTTATTATTTCCCCAAATATTATTACACCATTTTTTGACATACAATTGAAAGATGCTCATGTAGAGTTTTGGCTCTACAGTGTTCCAACACCCATCCCTCCACCCAAACCCATCTCCCATCACCAATGTCCCCACCTCTCTCCCCCCCCCGCACCTCAACTACTTGGCAGATTCTGTATGTCATTTCTTTCCTCTTTATATCTCCTTCCCAACAAACTTTCCTGCTCTTCATGGAATACAGTGCATTAAAAGACATTACTGTTTCACTATTTTAGTGGACCACGCGGCCATAGCGGCCACCACGACCTAGGCTCGAACTGGTTTTGCTCTGTTGATCTGGTCGTGAGGCAGTTTCCCAGCGTCGGACAGTGAAAATGGTGGCTAGTGTGATGGGCGAGTTTCATCCGGCTGCTTCCGGGACCCCCAGAGGCGATGGGCCAACACCCAAAACCCATCTGCCCTCCTCGGGATCCCATCGTCAGCTGGGCTCGGTGCGAGCCCAAGTTCCAGCCTCCCCAGCCGCTTGTGAAGTTCTGCATGCTGGTTCCCGGGCAGCTCCTGGGCCGGGGCCACCAGGCTCCGACAAAATGGAGAGGGGAATGGCGAACCCTGACTCCATCTGGACGAATTCCCAGTGATTCCCGCTTCTGGGAGCCACCTACCTGGGCTCGAACTGGTTTTGCTCTGTTGATCTGGTCGTGAGGCAGTTTCCCAGCGTCCGGACAGCGAAAATGGTGGCTAGTGTGAATGGCGAGTTTCATCCGGCTGCTTCCGGGATCCCCCAGAGGCGATGGCCAACACCCAAAACCCATCTGCCCTCCTCGGGATCCCATCGTCAGCTGCGGATATATTATTTTTTAAGGTCTATTCTTTTTCCATTCATATATCACTTTAGGGACATTATATTTATATTTGATATCATAGGAATATTATATTTATATTTGAGAACAGTGAGAACTATAGGGATATTATATTATATTTATATTTGAGAACAGCTTTTTTGTTATCAATCTTTCCTGTTTCTTCCTAGTTCTTTATTCCCTCTCTGCTGCCTGCCACATACATGCACACACATGTGTGTGCATGTATGTGTGTTTTAGCGTTCTTCATATTGGAGGATTTCTTCAAGTGTCATGAGATCCTTCGTTGCCAGTTAATGTTTTAAAAGTACAATTAAAGAGCTGATTGGAAATTTTATCTACAAATCTAAGATTACTGACATCATAGTAAGTTAGTAGAATAAATTGCTCAAATTTCATTGGTATTTGAATCTCTAGGTATTTTCTTAAGAATCATCAGTTATTTTCAGAA